>CM052156.1:8391478-8432210 GCA_028455555.1 Augochlorella aurata | reverse complement strand
TCCCCACCAAGAAAGATTTTCAAATGTTCAATCGAAATGAACATTTCTTATGTATGTATATCGAGTGTTTATCTAGAATATTTAATATATCGTACTAGTCCAGCCGAACAGCAGGTGACATTTTCTATTTACTTTTACCTTTCATTTCCTATAATTATGTCTTGTGTAATAATAACCATAATATAATAATAAACATTATTACCACCACAGCAATAATAGTATTATAATAGCACTGTTTCTAGGGTCGCACGGAGTTATATTTACGTGTCGGCGGCCCACTACCTGTTTAACAATGAACAATATTCATTGATTCGAATAGGATTCGGTATACATAATGTTTAATGTATTATTAGTACAGCGCGTATTAATTCGTGACAGCGTGTCTCCCAATCTTTTCCATTTCCATTTCGACACTTTTACCATTCAAGGTTCAAGATTCAAGATTTAAGATTCAAGATCTAAGATTCAAGATTGATTCAAAAACCAGAATCCAAGATTCATATATGTCAACGATGTCAAGATGTTGCTAGTTGCACTGTTTCATCCGAGTAGACTTTAGATCGAGTAGAATCATTGCGGACTTGTTTCGTTACGCCTCTCAACCAGCACCACATTTTTCGCGTTTCTTTGATTCAGGATCTTGCTATACAACAATAGATGAACCAGATCGGCCGAACGATATGTTTGGCATATTTGCAAAACGAACTAAAAGCGAAATGAATACCGAAGGCAAAAATCAGCGATCTCTGATTGTACCATGCGTGTGTATGTAGGTGTGTCTGTAAGCATCTGTTTATGTGTACGTACGCGTGTGTACAATTGATAAATGTTTATAGAAACTATTCGCAACGCTATAGATTCGTTGGAGAGATTGCGTCGACGGTCATGTTTAAATGATCCCACAAAACTTGTGTATCTGTTTGCTAAATGTAAAACCAGTACTTTTCAGTGAGATCTTATTATTCTTCTCCTTGGTATTATCATGATTATTACTATTATTACTATTATTATTATTATTATTATTATGCAATCATCGTCGTCGTCATTGTTGCCGTCGTCATCGTCGTATCATTGATTGTCAGTACAGTAGTAAATAAACTGGGTAATAAACTTAATGAAATATTTCAATAAAACAAGAAACTGTGATCACTCGTTACCATGAATATACACAAGTGATTATCACCTATGACAATGATCAAAATAGAATTTCACAAAGCGCGCGCGCGTATATAAATATACGTATGTACGTAACTATGAATGCGTGTATATGTGTATGTATGTACGTATGTATGTATGTATGTATTCATGTATGTATGTCTGCATGCATGTACGTAAAGCAACCGTAGAAAGATCGAAGATATATTGCAGTCAATAACGAAACTTCTTTGTATTGTTTTGTTTTCACAAATCTTGTAATAGAGTTCTTTCGATACCATGTTTGGAAATTATTTGTATCGAATAATCGAGTTGGACGATACGATAAGTTGAAATAAGGATTTTTACCGCCTTATTACCTAGTAGCACGACAAATAATCTTGAAATTCTGTTAGATGGATATAATTAGAAACAGCAATGCATTTCAAGTACCTGGAAACAGCGCTTCGTATTTCACTTCCATTTATGTACTACTTTGACTTGCAAGTTCTGTTTCACGTCGTGCAGGTCAGAAAGCGAAATTCCTATATTCCCTTAATGGGTCCATTTATTCCATGTCTGGAACAAGTAAATTGGTAAACAATCGGAAGTTGGCATAGAAAGCTATTTTTCTCGATTGAAAAATGTACAATACAATTCTAGAAAAGGATCCCGAATGTGGCACGAGCAGATCAGAATGAAAAGGCTTACTGAGAACCAATCGATCGCTAAAAAGGACATGCAGGATCGTAGAAAGGGAACGAATTGAAATGTATTTTCTCGAAAAATGAATAACATACCGGATGTTGTTTATCTTGAACGGCATCCGGTATTCCCCAGGCTGGTGGGTCTATTTTATTAGGTTCGTTTGGAGGTATTTCTGTTAAAGCTGGTGCTCCGAATTGACCTGGTAATAGCGTTAATGCTGGCATTAGGGATAGCGCTGCCGCGCTTCCGTTAGGGAACGGTTGTTGTTGAGCATCTACATGGCCCTGAACCAATCCAGAAATCGTGTTGATCATAAACAAACGATTGGTAGGATAGAAACCATACACGATGTACAGTGGAATAACAAGCGTTACCTGAAACGAAGATTCCATCATCTGGTGGAGTTCGGCATCGACGTTGGATATACGATTATAGGTGGCATTGGATCGGAACATTTGATGCCTGTCTATCCCAGGGGCTAAACCGGCCCAAGATCCAACGAGTTTCTCATTGTTGAGCATCCAGTTGATTGAATCAGCATCACCGCCAGGTCCCATGCCGGATGTTGTGTAATTCTTCCAAGCCCTTTCGGTGCCGATCGGTCGCGGTACTTTGCGATCTTCGATTTTTAGTTGATTCATTTCTTGGGCAACTTGCGCCGGCGAGGATGGTGATATCGCTGGTGAACCACCGTTCTCCAACGTAGTGATCAAGTCGATATTCCCAGGTTGCGCGGCACTCATATTCGTCAAATGATTCGAAAAGCCGATCTGTCCGATCATCGGGTCTTGGTGCGTCGGATAGTTATTGTGCGGTGGAGCGAATGGCCAACGCGTTTGACCGTTACTGGAGATGCTGGAGTTTGGAGTAGCTCGCGATGGCCCCTGATACTTTCCCAGAGGGAAGTTTCCGAGCATTGCCAAATTATTCGACTGGATCGCAGACGGCGGAGGTGGTGGTACAGGGGCGAACATGTTTGCGTGTATTCCCGCCGCCGCTGCAGCCGCGGCTGCCGCCGCCGCAGCCGATCCGGGATTAAACATCGTCACTTGAGGTTTATTGTTCAGGTGCAAAGAACTCGAAAAGTCGGGTGCTCTGGGATTTAATCTTGACATACTGACGGTAGTATTTACAGACGCGGATGGAGCTGCTATCGTTTGCGTGAAATTCTGCATGTGAGGGTGAAACGGTAGAAGTGGGTGGTTTTGCTGGCCTTCGTTCGGCACCATTTTCAACAGGTTCGAATTCACGTTCGGGTGCTCGTAACCGACGTTATTGGCTTTGAACAATCCTACGTCTAACGTTGGTTGAGACGATGAAGGTAGGATGTGTGGTTGGTGCGTCGTAGTGTTTCGCGATGTCAATTCACCTTGAAATACCGGCCTGCTGAACTGAGCTCCCATCGCTGCGCCCATTTCTATGGCTTGTTGAGGGATCACTGGTCGCGCAACTGCCAAATTACCAGGCGGTTTATTCGAAAGCGTATGATCGTTGTAATTCCCGCTTGTCGGTTGGAATTGAGGCGGTTGAATGGGACTGTGTCCCGTGTTGGACGATGTGCCGCTTCCTATGCTAGTTGCACTCGTATTACCCGCGTTATTAGATTTGCTCGACACTGGGGAACACATAGCTGTCCCGCGATATCCAGGAGCTTTCGAGGCATCCACCTGTTTCGAAACAACAAATTACAGGTAGTGTCGGAAATAGGCCTAATATAATCGTTCATATACTAATTCTATAAACTCCCAATACTAACCTGAGGGGGGACGCTGTCTATAAATTTCGATGACGATGAACCGGATGTATTTACTGAAACACCACCACCAGCTACGGTCGCGAAATTCATACCCTTTTGAGATTCATTTTCTCGGCCACCCCACATCGATTGTTGAGTAACTTTGGTAAAGGTATCGTTGAACAACGAATATTCAAGCGGCGTGTTATTCGCCGCTTGTTGCTGTTGTTGTTGTTGTTGCTGCTGCTGCTGTTGTTGTTGTTGTTGCTGTTCTTGAATCGTAGACGTGATCGGTGTTGAACTCCTTATTTGATGCTGCGTCTGTGGTTGTTGTTGCTGTTGTTGTTGTTGTTGCTGCTGCTGTTGCAACTGTTGACTCTGTGATGATACGATAGGCGGAGACGGAGTAACGCGAACCGAACTAGAACAAGTTGTTGCGATAGAATTTTCTGGACAATAAGCAACCACTGTACTCGTTGCCGGTGACATCGTGGCATTCGAGCCAGGGGAGTAAGTAGATTTTCCGGTGTAATGGGTAACCATAGTTGGCGGGGCAGACAAAGTAGGCAGTGGTCGGCAGTGTTTCGGAGATGTACTGGCTACAGGCTGCTGAGACGTTGTTTGAGCCATTGCTGTAGCTGTAGCTGACATTACGGTGACGGCATTAGCTTGCAACGATTTTTGTTTGTTTACCGCGGTATGAGTGGACTGCATCACGGTGGTGGATGTATGTGTGGAGGCAGTGATTTCGGATAACTTTGCTGCAAATGTTTGCGTAGTGCTTGTCGTCACAATTTTTGTTGCCCGTCCGGCCGTCATGATCGCGCTCGTATACGACATTGTCGTCTTTGTGTTCGACGACGAAGCCATTTGAGCAGCCACAGCCTGAGCACGTTTCTCGGCTACACACGGAAAAGTAGCAAACAATTACACGAGCATCGAAACACTTGCCTAGATTCTTTAAAGAATTTTACGGTTACCATATATGTATTATATTTTTGCTTCATTACACGACGTTCTAAAAACTATCTACTTGATTACGAGCGTGTAACGAGACTCTGGTTTCGTTACTAGTTAATTCTCAAATTGAAAGAGAAACGATTACATAATATACATTACCTGCGGCAACTAATCGGGGCGCCGTTGCGCGCGGCAAAGGCGTTGGAAATGCTCCGCTAAGTTTAATGGTGGACGACGATCGAATCGGAATTAACTGATTCACAGTAGAAACCCCCGATGTATAACTGGATTTGTTGATTTGCGTACTATTAGAATTCGACGTTAGACTGAGCGGTTTGCTTACTGGGCCCAATTTTGGTTTACTAGACTGAAATTGAAGGTAAATTGCATTCGCAAAACGTACTTTTCTAATTCAAGACATGTTATACGTAATATAAAGTTCGTTGAATCTTACGGCTATCGTGGAAACAGTTTTATCCCAACAAGATGTCGTGACAACGACAAGTTTCGATTTTGGAAGCATTTGCAATATATCAACGTCAGGATCTTTAATCAACGCTGCTATTAGTGCATGAGCCTGCTTCGTTGCATCCGATGATCCCCTAAAATTATCCAGAAGAAGATATCAATAAACGAAGAGAGGGAATGGAAACTGGCCAGACAGCCTGGAAACTATAATCGATAGGGTAAATTAAGATTCGGATCGTACTTAATAGTAATGATTCGTTCGCCTTGGCATTTGCTTTGTTTATCTACTTCAATATGCGCTCCCGTAGCGCCTCTGATAGCATTGATGTTGCTACCGCCTCGTCCGATTACCCGGCTGATCGCATTTGGTGGAACAGAAACCTTCTTCGAACGGAACGGAGAATTCATGAACCTTCCTGAATCATCGGATTGTCCCCTATTTCGAAAATGTTTATATTCTCTTGAGTCATTCTAGTTACGTTTCTCAGTAAACGGGGAGTACGGGCAAAATACGGACAACAGAATTATACATTTCTTGTTGTTGGTTTTCTTACTTTCGAACGACTTCTTTCCATCCTTCCTCGCGCTTGCCTGCTTGCTTTGGACTCGTGGAAGTGTTGGTTTTCGTGGTCGTGTTCAACGTGTCTCCATCGTATTGATTGCTGTAAGACTTTTTTCCTTTACCAGGTATATATGTTTCGTTGCCGGTTGCTTCGAAATCTTCCCTATCAGCGGGGTGCCTGGATGACTCGAACACCAATTGACCTTTTAATTTACGTTCGTTGCAAGTAATGGTCGAGGATCTGGCACTCGTCGTAACAGATATAGTGGACACGGATGCTCCGTTAGTGACGTTAGTCATGATCCTTCTAAAATTTCAAATCAATTTAAATGACAGATGTACTGCAAGATAGTATTCTACTCAACTTACTTCTCAGAGGAGATGTACTGCAAGATAGTATTCTACTCAACTTACTTCTCAGAGGTATTGTTGTTATTTTGAGACTTGGTTGGTGTGATGGAATTTTGATTCAACGCATTACTCTGAGCGATCACAGTTTTCGGCGATCTCTGGGGAGATGTATCCTTTTCGTTGTTGGCAGGGCTGTTAGTCTTCTTTTTCTTCTTCTCCTTTTTCTTCTCCCTAGCTTTGACGTCGTTACTGCTACAACTACCTTGACTGTTTGCATCAAATCCACTATCACCTTCTTCTCTGTCAGGATCTTCGGGACTTCTATTAACCGGTGACGGCATACTGTCCATTCTCTCGGATCCATCTCCAGTTTCGTGTTCGCTGTCGTCGGCTCTATCACATTCTTCATCCCCAGACTTTTTTCCGTTTTCCTCCTTGTCTTCGTACGTGCCTTCATTCTTTTTATATTCCTCGTGTAATTTTCTCTTCTCTTCCTTTTTCTCGAGTTTCTTTTTTTTCTTCCGTTCCCGTCTGCGAGCAGCCGCCGCTTTCTTCGATTCTTCTCGCGTTTTTTCCATATCCAATTCTTCCAATAGTATGGTCGCGTTTTTATTCGCTTTGGCCGCTTGAGTTTCTTTCGCTGCACGAATTACTTTAACGCATTCCTGACACTTTTCGAGAAGTTCTTTGTCGCTTACAGTGGCTATGTACCTAGTCATTTCTTGGTCGCTTGGGAACTGTGTAACGTGATTAACCATCCATTTCACAACTTTAATATGTCCCTTGCGAAACGCAGCCATTAAACAGGACACCTAGATATTACCAAGTCACGTGTATACTCGTAAATTCGGTATAAACATAAGTATAATACAGTTTTAATCTATAGAATATCAATTTTCGAAATATTCAAAACATACACACCTTACGATTATCTTGCGAATCGATGTCTGCGCCTGCTTGGTATAACAGATCAACGACGTTCAAGTGACCACCGTTTGCTGCTAACCACAATGGACTGTTTCCCTTTTTATTTTTTACCTCTACTTGTGTCCCTCTACAAAACACGGGCGAATAATACCAAAATTTTGTGTTTCTCTACTCGCTCTCGGCGAGTGAATAGAAAGATACGAGAAGTAACAAGTCAGAACAGATTACCTTGATAATAATAATTCTACGAAACGGCAGTGTCCTTTATCGGCGGCGATGGTAAGAGCAGTATCACGAGACGACGGAACGGGGGTGGCGTTCACATCTGCTCCTTTGGTAAGTAAAACGCGTCCGACTTCTACGTAACCACCACTCGCAGCTTCCATTAATGGTGTTAAACCAGTCTGTGAGAACGTACATGTATTTTCACATAACGTTTAAATACGTCAAGCTACACAGCTTGGGTGGGGATCTATAAATGCAACTACATGTACCTTAGCACGATGTTCGACGTTGGCTTTACGATCGAGAAGAAGACTGACTACCTCGTGTCTTCCTTGAAAACACGCCAACGTTAGCGCTGTATTACGATTAGTCTCGATCTGAGCGTTTATATCGCTACCCATGTCGAGCAACAGCTTCACCGCCGCTATAAGTTGTCGTTGATAAAGTTACAGTTTACAAAGATCTCATAAGACACAACGAACATAAATGTTTTACAATACATACCAACATGACCGTTCATAGCAGCAAGCATGAGCGGGGATATACCCAATTTTGAACCAGTCCTGGAATTAATTTCAGCACCATGACTGAGGAGGAGCTTTATTATGTTAACGTAACCACCGGATGCTGCCAAGCTTAAAGGTGTGTAATCAGAAACATTACGATGTTCTTTATTGGCAGCTCGATTAAGTAAAAGCTCTACCACTTCGTATCTACCACCACTGCAAGCAAGAGATAAAGGTGTATCCTTGGTGCGTTCAGACTGAGCTTCTATATCAGCTCCATGATTTAATAGGATCTCTACAACTTTATGATGTCCAGCTGTTGCAGCCAATATCAGCGGAGTGAATCCCTTTTTGTCTCTATGTTCTGAAAAATGCAACCCATGACGATAATGTTACGAATTTGCAAATTCCATATTGTTATTTAAAGACCATTACCTATATCTGCACCGCGACTCAACAAAAGTTCGGCAAGCTCTACATGGCCACCGGCGCATGCCAAAGTTAAAGCAGTATCGTGATTACTATCTGTTTCAGAGTCCACGTCCATGCAAGAAAATGGAGCGGGTGGTACTTGATTAGTTGTGTATCCACCAACCGTTGGGACGCCGGTTGTGTACTGACCGGCAACTAAAATTGCAAACCAATTAGAAAGATTGTTAACTATTAATATTCGATATTCTCCTTCCCTATCGCATACGGTTTTCTTACCTGTGGTCGGATCCAATTGGTAATTTTGACTGGGAAAATTGGGAGTCTGTTGCTGGGTATTGGCAGTTTGCTGTTGTTGGCATGATTGTTGTTGAGGTAAAAGCGGGTATCTTCCCTTTTTTCCTTTACCGGTCGCTGGCGCGGTATAAACTTGTTTTTTTGTCCGAAGCAACGATGGTGGCAGCGGTTGTCGTGACCGGTGCTTGCGTTTGAGTAGCCACTTGAACTTGATTGGTGTTACAAGCTGTCGATTGTGTGTAACCGTTCGTTTGATGAGGAATGCTATCTATTACTCCACTCGCTTCGGTTACATTTGGTAGAGCTTGCATGGGAACTGCTGAATACAGGAATAAATATATATTATATACGCGCGCGCGCGTGCAGTAGTATACTATACTGGACATATATACTCGAAACTTACTTATTTGCGACGATTGGAGTGGTAATTGCGGTTGGAAATGGCATCGTAAAGCATCGAGATATCCATCTTGAAAGTGTTTCAAATAATTCAAATCTTTCAACTCTTTAAACGGTTTATTTTGTAAAGACTGCGTACTGGTTAATTGTAGATCGGCTGATATGTCTGTTTGTATTTGAACACCAGCACTGGTGACTTGAAGCGAAGGCAAGGTTGGTAACGAAACAGAAGGTACCGATAACACAGGATTCGTGAAGTATTCTTGAGACGCATAGGGACTGCTCGTTTGCTGAACTATTTGTGCACTTTGCAATTGTTGTTGCTGCGCGGACTGTTGCTGTTGTTGTTGTTGCTGCTGCTGTAGCTGCTGCTGTTGTTGCTGCGGGTCTTTACTATTCGAAACTTCTAACCTTTTCAATTCAAGCTTCTCTTGATCTTCCGTTGCTACTGACACACGGGGAATACATTTCAAAAATAAATTTCTATGTTAATCGAGAAGGTTGAAATAATTACCGTCAACCGTGTCATCGAAACTGATAGAGCGAAAAATTTCAAAAGCATCGTCTAGGGGAATATGCGTGCCGTCTTCCAATTTTATAACGCTTTCGCTGGTACAAAGTGCTTTTGCTTTTTGAGCAGCAGCCACAAACGGACAAGCGCCATCGCGATGCAGTCTTGCTAATTCGGGATCCGCCTGCTCCGTAAGATTCTGTTGAGTTGATTGCTGCAAATGTGATTCGCATTATTTAAAGGATTATTATCATTCGTTTTCTCCACGATTGAAACTTAAAAAATCGTTTACAATTACCTGATCATGGAGATGATGCGTATACGCAGAATGAAGATGAGACATTAATTGAGTAGGCATGAGTATGTTGTTTCCATTAGCAGTCACTGGACCAGATTCCTGTTGAGACTGCGAATGTTGTTGTTGGTGCGACTGTAAAGCTTGTTGTTGTATTTGTGCCTGCTGAGGCGGTGGCTGCTGTTGCTGCTGCTGTTGTTGTTGTACCTAATTGTATCATATGCAGATCATATTTTCATTAAATGTGTAACATTGTTGTAGAAAAACAAAAGTAGAAAAGAACAAATCGAACCTGTACTTGATCGAGCTGTAACTGAAGCTGTTGATTAAGTTGCTGCAGTTGATGCACCTGTTGCACTTGGTAGGTGTGTTGTCGTTGTTTCTGTTGGTATTGCTGTTGGAGTCCAGCCATTAAGGTTGCCTGTTGCTGCTGTTGTTGTTGCTGCTGCTGCTGCTGCTGTTGTAATTTTCCACCTACTACGCTAGACGTAGCTTTGCGGATGTTTTTACCTTCCTTTTTCGAGACGGGCTTCGCTTTAGGGCGATCGCTTATGGCGGTGTTTTGGCTAACGTCGCTACTTGCAGTGATTGGTTGAGAAACTGTCATGACAGTAGGTGGTGTAGATATACTTGGAGGGCTCGGCGTAGTCGTAGAAGATGTGTTAGAGGTAACCAATGGAACGGACGACGTAACCGGTATCGTTGCAAGAGAGAGTGCATTTGTTGTAGGAAAGATCTCGCGACCTAATTCCCTACGTGCCATTTCTTGTCCAAGTTTTGTCCCTTCGAGAAAACTTTCATAATACTGCGAAATTTCCTGACTGGTACCTTGATTGAAAATATTACTATTAAGAATATTTTATGCAACGCAATTATTATCACCTGCAAAGAAAAGCCCAATAGACGAAGGATTTAAATACCTGGTGACAACATATCAAATTCACTGAGTTCTTCCGAGAGAGACTGTTGTTGAGTTGATACAGAATTTCCTGAACCGGAGAACCAATGGGCTGGACCCTTAATTTGAAGTTTCCTTTCTACCCTCTGCGCACACTCATAATTTACAATATTAGGATCGTCGGAAATGCAGAAATTAATAAAAAGTATACGCACCTGTAATTCTTCAAGTATTTGCCGTTTATGTAGGATTTGTTCTTGTCGAGTATTTTTTCGACTCTCGGAACCATTCAAACCCGGGGTCGGTGCTGGAGCTGGACTAAGGCTAATATTAGGTTCTGAAAGGTTGGTAAATCCTCCACTGCCTTTATCCAAAATGTTAGTATCGTCTTTAGTTGCTACGATCGCTTCACCTGCGGGTTGAGAACGAACTTGTTGCGCCTCAGCCGAAGTAAGACTCATATCAGGCATCGTGGTTACTGATCGATTTTTTCTTAACAATGACTTCTGTGTATTATGCTTAGGTTGGAGATTTTGCGCTTGCGATTGTTCTGCATTATGTTGTTGTTGCTGTTGATGTTGCGATTGCGTCGTGGACGCTTGTTGTTGATGAGGCATGCGTTGTTGATGTGCTATGTGCTGCTGTGGTTGTTGTTGTTGTTGTTGTTGTTGCTGAGACTGTTGCTGTGATTGCTGCTGCTGCTGCTGTTGTTGTTGTGGAAGTAACATTGGCGCAGGTGCAGCATTATGTGGAGCACTCATCATAATACTGTGAGGATAATCTAACAAAAGTTGTACAACACTTGTATGCCCACCCTTTGCAGCTTCAATCAACATCGTAGAATTATCCTACAATAAATTTATAATCTTATTGCATTTACACGAATGATCAAACATTTGTCGCTACCATTAAACTGATCGTAAAATAATACCTTTAGTTTATGAAACGGGTTTGCAGACTGTGCAAGTAAAAGCTCAACAACCGCAAGGTGACCACCAGCACAGGCCAAAGAGAGAGGAGTATGATCGTTGTTTGTCGTTTGTCTATTAACATCCGCACGTTTCGATGTTAAAAACTGGACTGTGCAAAGATGTCCAGCTCTACATGCCTTCATCAATGGCGTTCTGCCACCTTCGGATTCATGCTCCTACACATTAAAGAAAAAAAAAGAGGAATAGTACACCGGCGGTCAGAGCTCGTCCATATGTGTACTCTTTGATCAAAGGTACATACTAAATCAGCGCCAAACTGAAGTAAGAGATCCGCAACATCGGTATGTCCGTTTTCACACGCATATGTTAGGGCTGTGTCTCCTGTTTGAGTCTGAGCATGAACATCTGCCGCGGATTCAAGTAAATAACGAACCACTTCCAAATGACCCTCTTGCGCAGCTTCCATCAGAGGAGTAGAAGCACCTAATTCGATGTCAGCTCCGGCTTTAATTAGAAAGTCAGCGACTTCTAAAAAGCCACCACAGCAAGCTAAAGTAAGTGCTGTTTCTTGAGTTTCTTCCGTTTGAGCATTGATATTCGCTCCTGTACGTAAATAGAAAATAAAGATTTTATTACACCCTATTATACCGTATGTTATATCACATACTCCTACCGTGTAATTAGACCAAAAATATTGTACAATATATTGACCCTTCTACAATACCTTGACTTAGAAGCAAAGCAACCATTTCCTCATGACCTTCACGCGCTGCTTCCATCAACGGAGTATAACCTTCGTCGTTTACTTCCTCAATATTTGCTCCTCTCTCGATCAAAAGCATTGCAAGATCAACATGACCTCCACAAGCAGCCAATGTTAATGGTGATTCAAAACTGTCGGTTGGCATATTCACTTGCGCGCCCGAGTCCAAGAGTAGTCGAGCTACTTCTACGTGACCATCCATCGATGCTTCCATAAGGGCAGTGTGCATTTCATCGGTTTTGTGCTCCTACAAATTGAGATGCTTTAATTGTTCTTCGCGTGAAACGTACAGTTCAAATACAGATAACACGAGTAATACTGGCAAGTACCTGGTCTGCACCAGCTTCTAACAAAAAGCGAACCATTTCTAAATGTCCTTTATAGCAGGCCAGTGTTAACGCAGATTCTTTAAATTCATTGGAATGAGTATTAATTCCAGCGCCATGGTCTAGTAAGATCTTAGCTACTGGAACATGGCCAGCACTGGCTGCTTCCATTAACGGTGTATGACCATTCTCATTGTGATCCTCTATATTGGCACCTGCTTCTAACAATACTCCCACTACCTCTTCGTGACCACCCGCGCAACCATACATAAGGGCAGTATTACCTAAAGGACATTGGAAGCTATTTAATTTTCGCACATCGGTTTGCACAAACAAGCACTATATTAGATTTTTCCATTAGAAAGAATCCCTGATATTGGTAGTAATGTCATGTTATATCTGCAAATTAAGTTGATACCATCAAATTTCATACCTGAAGTAGATTGAGAATTAACATCGGCTCCATGAGCAATAAGCAATCTGACAACATCCACATGCCCAGCACTGGCAGCTTCCATTAAAGGGGTACAGTCCCCCTTTATACCACGGTCCTCTACGTTTGCATTCATTGCCAATAGTACCTGTTTAAAAACAAATTATTCGTGAAATTATATGATTATGTTGAAGCATTTTTAAAAAGAAACTAGCTTTACAATATATACTAAGATATATATTATAATGTAAATAATACACAGTCTGTTCATAACAAGCCCAAGTTCACAGTATACAGACAACTAGGGATGAATAACAAGAGTTTTTCTAAAATGTTTCAATCTATACAAATCTCTCTGTTCAGATCAAAACACTAGTAATACTCCTCTGTATATGTATATTCAAGAGGCAGTACGAGATACGCAGTGTGAAGTAACTAATCAGTTTTTGGTAATCAATAAAATTATTTATACAAAATATATATATATATATATATATATATATATATATATATATATATATGTATGTATTCCACAATCTTATTCTACATTTACTGCTTCTTTCAATTGCACATTTTCAAGACTGACCAACATATGGGATACAGATATAGAAAATTTTGGCAAGAACCAAGGAAAAGCAATGCACAAGCAAAACTCCAACCTGAGCAAGTTCGTAGTAACCAGCTGAGCAGGCGAGAGAGAGCAAACTCTCTCCCTCCTCCGTAGTCTCGTGAACACTGCGTCCTTCCGTTAATAACTTCCTGACAGTACCAACGTCTCCGTCTGTGCAAGCCTCTACTAGAGAGCGTTTTTCGTTTTGTGTGCGTGGATTATCGCTGCGCATTCGAGTTAATGCAGCTGCTGCTTCATCTAATGCACAAGAAACACTTGATGTTAAGCGACGGAGCACTTCGTGGTCAGCCAAGTGCTTTCCATCGCCTGACGACGACAACTTGCCAATACCAGCTGCTTCCAGTAAGGCTTCTAACCGTGCCTGAGTTTCAGGGTCCACGGATCTCTCTGGATCTTCCGGAGGCAATAAAAACTTGGACGATTCTAAATGATGACCTTCGTCTAATTCAACCTGATCAATTGCAAAACACTCCACCTGTAAGTCACAAAACAATACTTCTCTTAATAATTAGTGTCAATATGAAAGTTATTCGAATAAACAAAGAGGAGAATGTGGTCAGAAGACTGTTGTATGCTTGCGATTAAGAGGGAATATATTACAAACAGAAAAATGGAGTATTTCATGTTTTATCGGTAAATTCATTTCGATTCAAACGATCCATTTTTACTCTTACGTATAGCTATTTAGCATTTTTAATTAAAGCACGATATTCCATTGACAAAGTAGCCGACAATACTAACTGTATAAGATCCAATTGTGTTCCTCTGTACGAATTTCGTACAAATATATAAAATATACACGAACTTTATAAAAATTAACCACTAAAGTGCTGAGTCATTAGAATTCCAACGTTTCTGTGCAATGAACAGAGTAAACTGAAGATATTGGAAGAAAGATTGTTTTTACGAAAATTTGGCAAGAAAGCATTTTTAGTAAATTGAGGTTACTCTGTACGATATAATGTCGTGAAAATACGAGACAGTAGCAATCGAAATATTATACCACGGCTTCGAAGATATTACTCGTACATCGCAATAGGAACAAAGAATGAACATCAAGAAACTATTAAACGATACGTGATTCGAAGTATGTAGGAATAAAAGAGTCGTAGTACAGGTTCAACTTACGAGTAAATCTATATAAGTAATTTCTAAGAGTGAGGTATAAATTTCACCTAATCTAAATCATCGTACGTACATCTCGCGTAGAGGTCATATCCTCTCGCGCGACGAATGGAAACCGATGAGACATAAAAGCAAATCAGAAGAGAGGTGAAAGTATCCTATCTTCTTTAAACGACTAAAACCGCTTGCCAGTTACTACAGAACAGAGACATAAGAACAATGTGCAGCCATTCCAAGAAGGACGAAACTGACACTTCCTTGCTACACTCTGCGTGTCTTCGTACGCGTTTCGTTTGTTTTTTCAATCCCAAGTAAAAAAGAAATGGTCGCGTACCCTTTGTTCACGTAAACACTGATCAATTAATATAATTATTCACACCGAAAAAAGAAATCGTGAAGAAAAGCTACGATTCTGTATAACCGCTGCTGGTAGAATATAGCATAATATGGTGGCTCTGCTCTCCACAATTTCCACGCCACGAACACGAGCGACACAGGAGAGTCGAGCAACCGGTAGAGATAGTAGCAAGGATGAAACTGAAACAGCTCCTTGACAGTACTACGGAAAGAACTAGTTGTTAGGATGAAGATAGAAATACACCTATCAACGACTAAGGAAGGTAAGTAAAGGCGACCGAGCAGACAAGCAGGCTCATGAACTCGCACGAATACGCGAGAAACGCAGCCGAGGAGAACTCCGCTGGGTGGCGCACAACGTAGTGCAAACGGACGTAAAATACTCGTGCGCGCACGCGCGTGTTCGCGCACTCTCACACATATACGCACGCGCGGGGGCATGTAAATAAAATAGAGAGGCACTACTAGATAAACGCACTCGCAAGGATGTACTTGCATACGTACATCACCGAATTTACGTCGCATACGAATACGCGAATTACTAACGCATGGATACGTGCAACACGCACGCGCATGCAAAACATACACGCGTACTCGTACGTTTATGTGTGTGACGAAAGCACGGGAGCTCGCGCGCGCGCACTTGTCTATAAGTGCAATAATTGCTCACTTCTATAAACATATACATACGTATCTACAGGCGCACACGTGCGTGCGCACGCGCTTGGTTATGCAGTGCAGCTAACCAGAGTTCTTTACCCAACGGTTATACGTACATATGTACGTACGTGTTCAATCACAGGGCATGCGAAGCTACGATACATGAAAAAAACACTATACATACGAGTACATGTACAATAGGTATATGTCGCTGTTTCGGTATCATGTACCATTAATTTCAATACAGAATCTTGGTTTAGTGATCCGAATGGAATGGCACCGCCAGATTTTTCTCAAAATTCAAGAACACGTAAAAGCAAAAGTCGGTGGGAAACAACATTTATACATGTAGAGTGTACAGCATGTACTCGAAGGAGCAAAGCATTATTCTTTGTAACTGTATCGTGTACACGCAGGCTATTATGACGCTTACTATTACCTATTAACGCATATATTCCTCTTATATAACCTACGTAAATTCCTTTCTGACTTTTTATTCTTAACTAAGACGTCCGACTACAATTTGTCCCGAGGAAAACCGCGAGTAGTTATTTTATGGTTATGTCACCGATCTTGTACGATCGTTGTCAAATTTGAACATCGTTCTTAGCGTGGACACAATCTTTCCTTTTGATGTAGCCAGTTCGTCGATTTCTCTGCCAATAAATGATTTATTTACGAAAAATCTATGATTCTACGTATATTATAGCACAGAACGATACGACATAATTCCTTGCATACATTAACTGCGCGTTATGCGTTACGATCATTTTTGCATTGTTTTCGATCAGCAAATAACTTGTAGTTTCGTAAAACCGCAAATCAGGATGAATCAAGATGAAAAGAAATCAAGTAACCGTGTAAAATAATGTGACAACTACGTGTGTCCATACAGATTTTGCCGACCGACTGTTTTGCGATGCAGCGACAAAGAAAAGATTGCGGCGGAATAAGAAAATATCGAAAAAAAGATCAACATTGCGTAGAGTAAGTTTCATCGAAAGCTGATGCGAATGTACCCCGCCATCTATAAATCTATACATATACATACAGGCACAGCCTCCACGTACACGCATATTACGCGCGCGCGCGCTCACATACAAACGCACGCGCGCCCACACAAGCGGAAAGAGAGGGAGGGGTGGGAGTGAACGTCTTACACACGGAAAGCAAGAAAGAGCAAGTAGAGAATACAAGTGTGCATATGAGAAAGAAGAAGAAGAAGAACGGAACGAACGAATGGAATAGCAGGGCAAACGGCGGAGGGGAGGCGGTGGTGACTGGACGAGACGAACGACAGAAGACAGAAGCGACCAACGAATTTGTAGGTGTGCGTGTGCGTGTGCGTGTATGGTGCGTACATGCGTACGTTCAACCTCACGTCGCAGCAATATCTTATCCACGACGTGGCATGCTTTTTTGACTCGGTTTACCTCTGAAACACTGTCCTCCTCGCTCTCTGACGAGTCTGCCATAAAGGGCGGCTGCAACTCGGAGAAGGTCTCGGTCTCTGACTTCGTAGGGCTGGAGTTCGAAGACTGGGGAGTCGACGACGTCTTTCCAATGTCGTGGTGAACGCTTGCTGATTTTTCGTGCTTCTGACTATCCGAGGTCGTTCCTTGTGCTACATTCTGCATCTTTACCTTCCAGATTAATCATATGATACTAAGGTATCGTTTCCGTGTCGCAAAACACACACAGAACACTTGCTTTTCAATAATAATCTCGAGCACGATCGCCGTCATTCACGTAAGCTAACACCCGCCATTTCTACTATGGCCGACTCCGAGACTCCCAGATGCCTCTTCGACCATCTATATCATTCCATACGATTCGGCGAGCCATCTTTTGCTTCTCGCGGCGGGTAATTTCAAACTGCTAACACACGTCTCTCATGATACGTCGTAGATCATGGATTTCGATCTCCGAGTCTTGTAATTTTTCGAATTTTGTCAACATTTCACTATTACTATTGAGTTCAGCACTATCGTTTTCACTAAATGAATACTTGGCGCGTTGTTGTAGGCCGTCGATGTACGAGTATAGGTTGAAACAAGGTCAATTTAGAGGCGATGTTTCGTTTATTTGCATTTGATTTGAATCTACAATTTCAAACATATTTAGCTCCTTTTCGAACGATGTAAATTCAAGTATTATACAGCGCAGCTTATTTAATTATTTGATAACTGCATAAAAAACCAACAAGTTTGCATTTTCATAAAAATGATTCGATATCGACCTCTATTACAGAGCAAGGCATATTTAAATCAAACTTTGTGATTACGTCCGGATGTAGAACGCCCATCCTCCCGATTATTTTCCCATAGGATAAAATTTCCGCGCACCGATCCGGAAAATATGTAGCATCTGAAAATGAAAACTCAATTGAAGATTGCAGAAGTGCTGGAAAGACTGTCGCATTCTTGTTAGGTAGTTTACCGTCGACTGTACGGAGACGGTACCCGTTGTCGTTCTCGTTAATGATCCGTGGTATTTCCAACACTTGGAACACTCTGTCCAGTAAACCATGAATTATCTCAAAACCGTCTGACTTGTTGTAATAAACAGCGCATAATCGTCGATTATTGCGTGCACCTACTTCCGCTCTATCATCTTTCAATACAACATCGGAGATTTCAAATAATTTTTGAGGAAGGGGCATTTTTTTATTTGCAGCTAGCGTTTTCAATAATCCTGGTAGTAAAGTTGTACGTGCCACCTTTAACATTATCTATGCTGTAGTAGTGTTTACTGTGAAATTCCAAACAAAATTTATTAAGGATGAGATCAGCGTACCTGAAATTCTAATGTCTTCGGATTCGATATGTGTACCGCAGGTATATTTTCCAATTTATGACCCAACTTATCGGATATATCCTCACGGGAACACTACAGCAGGAAATAATTGAATGTCATCGTAAATTATCAGAATTCCTGTTTACATTTTAGCAAATATATTTCGTACCGTACCAACGAGAAGGTCAGTGTTTCCGTGAATCCGGTGCAAGCCAGTTCCATGCGCAATTGATCGGATAATTTGTTAAGCGGAAACTAAATTTCAATCGGAAACAAATTATAAAGCTTTAATTCTCCTCGTCTTTAATAAACGAGCCAAGTAATATTATTCATTCACACCTCTTCGGCAACCGTTGAGAAACATGGTATAGTTTTCTGAATGTTATTGTATCCATATGCTATAGCGATATCCTCGTAAATGTCACATGCATGCATGATATCGTGCCTTGTGGGAGGCACTTCTACAAGTAACTTTTTATTGTTTACAATCGCGCTTTTCAATGACATTTTTGAAAGCAGATCAGCCACTTCCTCTACAGTTTGTTTCACACCGATATAATTAACTGCTGTTTCGCAATCGATTTCTTGTGTTCGATACCTTAAATCAGGATAACGAAAGACTTCGTTATTAGGATATACTATTTCTACCGCTTCGACCGTGTATTTCTTCTTGGAGTATTGACTGAAGGCACAAACTATAGTATCTAATACTATTTTCGCCTATAAATGCATACAAAAAGAACATTTGTTTATTAATTTTTACGACCAAATATGTTGCACGTCGGAAACATTATTTCTACCTTTACCTTTGTAAGGTCTGTTGCTGTACATTCTATCAGAACATTTTTAGTGTTAAGTGTGATTTTTTGTATGATTTCCATTAATAATGGGGGGAAGAGATAATACAGTCCCATCGTTATCTTGCACTACAGGAAAAACTGGACTGTCTTTTATAATGTGTAGATATTGCTTTAACTTGGTATGATTCTAAAAAAATTTACTTCTATTAACTGTCTCCTTTAATTTCTAAGAAAAATAAAATAATATGTACATTCAAGTATTGGATTAGGTCTTGGATACTTACAGCATACAAATTCATCATTTCTTCGCCTGTATATTTTCTGTCTTGATTAAGCGGTATAAAATGTATATTTGTTGGTGGCTTGGCATCATAAAAAAAATGGACCTGTAACAGTGTCTAGGTCATGAGTACCAATCGATACCAAAGTTCGTTTTCTTCCTATATTTTGGTGTAACTTGTCTTGAAGATCAATAAAACTATTGTAAGAATCTTTTGTAAATTTAACATCGTGTAAAATCGCTGCAACAATATGTTCTCTGATTTTTAGACACTAAAATAGAAAATTCTAGAATTACACGTTCTGTCAATAAATTAAAGATATGTTTGAAAATCATTCCATATACCTCGCTTGACACAAATATTCTGTGGTTGTCAGTATTTGAAAATATAGCCGTGAACCGTGGTATACTGACCCTACATGGGAACATTAAAGTTACAATTCTTAATCTACTTACAAAAACAATACTATATAAACTAATATGATAATAATTTGATCTTCTTTAAATACTTGATCATGTTCACATGCAAGTGTATGATTTACAGAGACAAAAATAATACGTACTTATTTAAAAATATCAACAGGCCAAGAGTTAAGCCTTCCAAACATAATAAATCGTATCTATTTGCTGGTATATCAATTTTATATATAACTTCCTCCGATGCTTCTGTTGTTGCATCTATACCTCTTTCTTTCATTATTATTTGTTTTTCTGTTGTCTTAAAGTAAATTAAGGTTACTCGTACATTACAATATAACATATTCATGCAATTTTTTGCATTCATTACAAATGTTAGTTAACTTAAAATATACACACCACTTCGTCCAACTCTAGACCAAATTTGAAGCACAAATCTTGAAACTCGTCGTCAGCTAAAACAACATTGCTAAATGAATCTAAAGGTATTGCTTCAATTTAAAGTAAATAGATGAACATAGGCAGATCGGTAGCAAAATTAGTATAAAATGGAATATTTGAAATTAATAAAAATATATTATTATACTCACTATATGCTTTGCCAAGTGTCTTAAATAGTAAGTCACGTTTGACATTAATCGTCGGCATGTTTTTATATTATACAGAGTATTTCTTGCAATAGTACAATATACTCAATTCATACAAACTGTTTACTTCTTAAACAAATATATTCAGGATTTCCTAAACTAGCACTTCGGGTAGTTGACAATTCAGAAAAATTTATAGGTGAACGATACAAGCCGAAGCTATATCAGGGTTAGGTTGTTAAGGTTAGTTGTAATTACTGTAACAATGAACATAGATAAGTAAGTACAAATTGATTGTTTTTATCGCTCGATGAACGTATATCGATGGTGATTAATCTTTTACAGTCTAGAGTCTAGTCTATTCTATATCTCGAGAATCATTCATAAAAACGTGAACTCTCGCCTATACAGCAACAGCAAGATCAAGATTCAATGCCACATACCGTACAACAACAAAGTAACTGAAAGCAACTTACAATACAATTACAATGCGTATGGCATAATGGTTTGATAGAATGTACCACATATTTTGTAAATACTATGCCATACATGTATGTACATATGTATGTAATATATATGGACAAAATGAACAAGATGTATGTATGTACATATAAATTATACTAGTATGACTGGATAGGTCTACAATTCCGAAAGAATGACGCACCGATGTTCCAAACGCATTAGACTGCTTTAATGTTCGACATTAATGAATGTGCGTTCACACAAGCTATTCGTAACTTTGCGTGGATGAATGCATCTAAAATTGATGCCATCATGTATTTAAAGGATGAAAGGGGACTTTGACCCTCAGCCATATTGGTAGCGATTGGTAGACAAAATAAGTCGTGCACTCTATAGGCGAGTTCAGTTATCAGATACAGTCTAAGGTTATGTACATATGGTAACGTGAATGCCTGTAGATTACTGCCACTCGTGTGCTTGGCGCATTGACGTTCATAATCACACGCATAAAACTAGTTTTCCGCGCATGACTCATAAATACCTACAAGTCGAATGTCGCACTATGTGTTTCAAATGGTGCGCCAGGAGTACGGATATGCGAAAAGGCGAAAATGGCCTCGATTTATCGTCCGTGTGGACACTCACGCATAGTGCCCGCTGGGTTTGTTCTGTCCTTTTTGATCATCTCCCGATCTCTTTCTAAAGTAACTGCGCGAAAGTGGATGCGCAGTAGATACGGATAAAAAGGTTCTTGAATTGAGAGACGATGTTGACTAATTATATTTTGTGTTGTTGTTTGGTTTTCTTACACGACGAACAGTTCTGTGTGTCTATGGTTTAGTTTTTTTATGTCCTAATTTTGTCATAATTAATATTCTCAGGTGACAATGCATTCTGCATGCGTGGCGCTTCTGTTGGTGAAGAAATGAAGCTCCGTTCGTTGTCCATACAGCGCCAATTGTTACAGTGATAAAACACTCGAACTATTAACCAAAATCAATTGTCGATAATTTAGCTAACAGTTTGAGAGTTTTACCGCTGTACCAATTGGCGCTGTACGAACATTGTATTTCAAGTATTTAAAGTTGCGATTTTAACTTCAATGCAGAGCTCTCGGATGCCTGACCGTTTTACTACTTTCTTCTAGGAAAATAAGCGTGGAAGAGAATTATCCATCACAAATAGTATTGTCTGAATTTTGATATGCGTTTAGGGTCAACATTTCATAGTAAAGAAGAGTTATTCATCTCGTCATGGTCGATGTCGTGCAAAATTATCTAAAGTCTTCTAGAACACGTTTGAACTTTAAACATATTTTAATATGCGCAATCTATGATATACTCGAAAGATAAATTCTTTTTTCTACAGTATAATCGAAAAGCTACAAAGTTTTATGTATAATCTTTCCATAATTATATTAAATAACATTGTATTGTTGTATTATATTATAGTAATAGTCCTTAGATTTAAAGCATTATAAGTATTATAGTATGTATGAAGTATTATAGGTATTATAGACTCGAGGGTCCACCTCGAATTAAGTGAACAAGTTATAAATACGAGTACCTTATATCCGATAGTATCGCTTTCACGATAGCACACAAACATTCTGTGTCTGTACCTATTATACAATATGATGTATGCATGTCGCTCAACGTATGAAATCATTGTCTCCACATCTACATGTTTATGGACTGATGCACGCAAACGGTAAGAAAAATTTTGTTCGATTTGAATAAATTTCTTGGCCGTGTATCCCTCTTTTTATAAAATCAAATCTTGATTGACGGTTTTCTCCTTCATTTAACCATATTATTTAAAGAGATTGAAATCAAATCAAAACTGACCGAATTTTGTTTAATTATTATTGTTCATGGAAATTCGAGGTGGCCGAGTTAAAGGTCGTCGACTATCCTCATCCGATCCGTAGACAACTTCCTCGTCCGACCCATAAATTACATCTTCGTCAGAATCGTTAATCATAGAAAAAGCTGGATTATCTTTCGTTATGGAAGAATCTAGAATTGATAAAAACAATCATGTGCAGCAACTATATGTATATGTGGAAGAATTGGAACGGTGACGAAAACTTGAGATGACTTACGTTGGCCGTAGACTTGCTGATGAGCGGGTGCGTATACGTAAGCCATTGTGTACAAATAAAAATTCAAGAGACCGTATAAAGCCATAAACTGAGCAGAAGACCGGTAGTAAGTGGTGAGTCGTGAAGCAAAACTGTCTTCAAAAATACCAGCGCCAAACTGTTGCGCTGTGACACATCCGCAAAGCGAGAAAACAACTCCAGCGAGCAATGTCAGAAAACGCAAACGAAGATCTGTGGAACGATAAGCAACGGTAATGGAAGTGCGTCAAGGCGGTGTCGCTCTATTTGTTATTGATTGATTAATTTAGTTATTATCTTAGATTGTTTACAGTAATCGTACCAAAGTAAGGCATAGACCGTAATTCGCTGTATGCTCTTAATATCAGGAGCAGCAGGTACACAATGTAAAAGCCTCCTATCGTGAAAAAAAAACACTTTGAAACCCTGAAATTAAGATTGTATACGTGTTATTAGAATGATGTTAACATTATCACAGGTATACCATATACGGCATCATACGAAGGTACACAGATACGTACATATATATACTTGAAAACTAAACTTACGAAATAATTCGACGTATCGAGAACGTAATTATACGTGGGATCTTCCAATTCGGTGCAGCGTAGCCACGTTGCCAGAATCAAAGCCGAACACCACAGTAAACCAACCACCAAAACTTTGGGTAAATAAAACGTGATAAGACGTCTCTCGTTCTATTTAAACGTAGAAATTATACTCGTACAAATTGTGTATACACAAACACATTTCCTATTACTACTACTACTCGTACTACTATTATCACTATTATTATTATTATAATCACCATCATCATTACTATCATCATCACCGTGTTTCATGGTGGCCTATGAATAATCATAACAAATCTCATACCTGTCTCAGACCATGGTACACACACAACCAGAACATCAGAACTGCACAAAGGAATGTCGTTTGCAGAATTGCATCCAACATGCCAGGCACCCAAGAATTCACCAAAAACGTCATAGGAAATAACGGATCTGTAAAAATAAAAGAAGCAGAGACAATCAAGTAGTGAAAGAGTATTAGAATTGTTAATAAATATTCAATATGGCGCAAAATCTTACTATTGTATAAAATTAGTAATGGAAGAAGTATAGAAATCCATTTCTGTTCTATCGACCAGTCATGTAATGGATACTTTCGGAGAGAATGCCCAAACCAACACTACAAATCAGCAAAACTTGCATGTATACTATATATTACAAATTATTTCATAAGGGTGTTGCATTATATAGTAATTAAGTATTATTATAATATGATGATAACGTTATAGCGAATTTATGATAATACTTGTGCATCCTTTACCATAATTCCGAACGCGGTTAGCAGAAACATTAGACGAAACCATATTTCAAACTCCGTAAACTTTGGGTTGTAGTTCTTGAACTGCAAACAAACAAAAACGTTATTCAACACACAATAGGCGATAACTATTGTCGTTTTCGAATTTATCACGATGCAATTTGTTCATTTCGTGTAGTGCTTACTGACGTAGAACGTGAGCTCGCGTATGTTATAACGTCGATGGAAATTCTCAAGCCCGTAGAAACGAACGGTAATTATATAATAAGTATAGTCGAGGAATCCTAGATGGGCAACCACCAGCTCGTCGCACGTTTGCCTTTCGCATTTTAAACGCCTGGTTCTACGATTTTTAATAATAAACGCACGTATTAGTGACGATTTCGTTATTGAATTGCAGAAATTTTGCATCGTGTTTATTCCATCTAGACTAGTAAATAGTACCTATTCTGTCCAGTTTCCGAAGAAAGCACAGGCACAAGTTTACGATCATCCGTCAGGCCGTCTATCGAGATGCTGATTTGAAAACTTTTGTCATACCGTTCGTCTGAAACAATCAGAAACTTATCAAGTTATGCAACTTATGTTTTACAATGTTCGTTTATAATTAGAAATTTATTTTTTAATTTATCGCATGATACCATCGTTGTTAGATGTTAGTAACTTTGCGATCACCCATAATTGTTGACTGTATGTGGACAGCAAAGGCGTTTTCATGATGAAAGGTCCGGTAGCCACTTCACTGCCATTTAAGTGAGCATTTTGTTCACTCGTTAACGTAATGGGAGGCCCTACGAGATAAGAGTACAAGAATACGTAGACAACCAATTTTCGCCTATAAATACCAACAAACAATCTACATGTGTTGAATTCAATTTACAGAAGTCATAGGTTTATACGTACCTGCAAGTCCGATAAACACCTCTAATATAAAACAGACAAGGAAAGCGATAAATACCATTACAAACTCTCTCTTATGCATTGAATATAATCGCATTTGTACCGATCTGCAAAACGAAATTCATATCATATAAATAAATAACATGTATTTGCCATACACTCGTGCAATTACACGATTTACTATGATCTACCTTTCGCATCGATCATGATGATAAGCTGGTGCGATATACTTGTTAAATTCGCTGAAAAGATCACTGAACTGGGAAAGAACATTTCGAACTCTGAGATTCCAGCCTGCAGACGGAAGATGATACGAGTATCCTAACCCAGGACTGTCCATCTTTATATTAACTCTAATATTTTTAATAATAGCAATAGTTGCACACACACACACACACACACACACACACGTGTGTGTGTGTGTACGTATGTATAAATTTAAACAATGTGCTCTCTATCGAGCATCAACATCTTCGGTAATTATTGTTCACGTCCTCGGTGCCACCAATTTAATAAAACAAGGGATGCGAATACATTTTGCCCATCGAAAACATATCATAACGTTACTTTACCATTTGCCGACGTGCTTCGGCCAACCTTCGCGTGCGATCACTTTACGTTTAAAAATTATTTAATCGAAAAGACTTACAAAAAAATAATAAGTTATCGTTAGCGAGCGTACATTTGTAGACAAATGAAAAACATCAACTTCACGTTACGATGTAGTAGCCGTAGTACAAGACGCCACACCGGCTGACATAGTGACATGACTTGTGGATAATATTGATTTTTCTAACCGTCATACGATGCTAGGAACAGAACAGCTTGGCGCTGTTTGCTACCCTTGAACAACCCTTGTTGTTCAACATTTGAAGCATAACAATGATGAGCGCATGAAAACTACTTGTATCTTTTCAGGTTTACGCGTATTTCTAATTGACAACGCGATTCAAACATGTACATATACAGTCTAAACGTATGAGACGAATTTATTTGTCTAGACTATAGACTGTAATTTTATACATATAATAAAATACAAGTACGCAACATCGTCGAAAAATACAATGGAATTTCTTTTTAATTCTTAGTCCCAATATTTTATTTTTCCATCCCAGCCAGCTGTCGCGAGTCTCGAAGGTTCATGTGGATGCCATAATACGTCGATACATACACCGTCGTGTGCTTTCCATTTTTTGTACAATTTTGTCGTTTTCCAGTCCCAAATGTAACATTTGCCGTCTGCGTCACCCGATACAAGATAACTGTGACGTAAGGAGGAATAAAAATAATTAACATTCGTGTGTCGCACTTGGATACATTCATTTTTCGAATATTAGAGTGATTGATATCAGCAGATTAAAAGTTAACGTACACGGGCTAATTCTCAGTCATTTTTGACCCACAAAAATCCAATATCTTTGTTATATTCGTGATTTCGTTGTTGTTGAGATCAGCCACTCACAGGCCCGAATAATAGATGTATCCATAGAAGTGATTGGAAAGTGGTTCTGTACGTTGGTTCTAAATGTTATTTTCGTTTACCTCATATCGGGAGAAAAGTCCAAACCACACGCATAACCAGCAACCATATGCCCCGTGAATGTTTTTTTACGATTCATTTTAAATCTATTTAGTGCAGAAAATATAACTATCTTATTATCCATACTTTGACATGCGAGCCATTTTTGATTAGGTGATGGCGTCACTGCTGGCATGGAATGCATCGAAGGATCTGCTATATATTTCATGTCGACTGGTATATCCCTATGCAAGAAGTAACTTTTACAGAAGGATAGTTTTTTGGAAACTCAATAAACAGTGTTATACATACGGAGTAAGCAATATCTTACCATTCCCAGACTCTCAAGCTTTTATCATCCGAAGTAGTCACAAAACGCCGATTTTCATCTACAAACGTTATCGTATTTACCGCTCCCAAATGTCTATCATATTCTTGCGTTATTTCACCGGAACGAACATCCCACTGTAATATAATTTCGTGTAAAGTACCTGAACTATGAACGAGGAGCTTGTGTTCCGTTCGTATTACTTACACAAATGATCTTCTTGTCGCTAGTTCCTGCCACAAATAAATGTTGTTTGTCCAAATCTGGGTTAAATTTAACACAATATGGAATCTTCCTATTTGTAAATCGGCTAATGCAAGCGCCAGTTTCTGTATCCCAAAGTTTCACATAACGATCGTATCCTGCTGACAAAAATCTCTTTCCATCATTATCGAAACTTATGTCTCTGACGGCCTGACGATGGCCGTAGTAAGTTCGGACGCATCTTCTTTCCTTGTACACCTCCCACAGCTTTCATCGAAGTAACGTTCACGTGAAATTAATATTAATAAATATCCTTAATTCTAACATATATTATATTATATTACATTATATTATACATACTTTGACTCTACAATCCATACCACATGAGAGTAACAAGTGTGCTGTACGAGGAAACCATCTGATTTGAGAGATACCCTTTGTATGACCCTCCCAACTGTGAATTTGTGCTTTTGGTAGGAAGCATCTATCTGGTGGCGAATCGGACCTTAAATTCACCCCAACGTCTTGCGGAGCATGTAAAAATGATCTTCCTTGGTAGTCTACGCTATCTTTGACTGCAAAACATTGTCAAATAACCATTCAATTCGAATAATAGAACCAAATCAAATAATGATCAATTATACATACTATGCAACACTGTCTTCTCTTCCAGGGGTTTCTCTTCCATAGGTTTTCCTCTTCTGTTTCTCTTGGCTAATATTTCCTCTAATTCTGCAGCTTCTTCTTCTGTTGGTTTTATAACACGTTTCTCATCCATGTATCCACCCCAAGGTCCTAAGAATCCTTCTACATCGGCAGGATCATCGTTTCTATGTCGCTTTCTTTTATCTGATGGTCTCAGAGTTGTATTTTCAAATACAGTTTTACCACCCAATTCTTCCGCTGCTTCTTTCGCTCCAATAATCATTCTGCCTTCTTCCGAGCTACCATCCACAGTTGGGTCCAATGCATAGCCTATAGTAAATATTTATTTTATTCTAACATATACACGGTGCAACAATAACTGAACTTGTGCACAGTTTTATAGTTGCAGTTTGTTAAACAGTCAAGGATTACGACAGAAATTGTTCCACTCTCACTGGCTGATAATTCATTGTAAATCAGATGCATAATAAAATGGTGGAAATGCGATCGTTTGCTTAGAGGATTTGAAAAATATATAGGAATCCAGGTATTATTGAGCGCGTATTTTTACACATACCATAGCTAGCAAAAGTTCTTCTTTGATTTTCAAATTGAAATTCGCTTATATGAGCTTTCTCTACATATCCAGAAAGCATATTTTTTATAGCACGTTGCTGTTGCGTTTTAAAAGGATTTTCAGGCCCCACGTCGGGTGCAAACAGTTCCTCGTACTTGGGATTATGCATAACTTCCTCCACTGTCGTATCTATGTGCCTTACACATAATTCAGTTCCCTGTGATACATTCGGTTCAATCGAACGTTAATGATCATGTCGAAACTGTGACGGAAATGTTTGCGAATTATTCGCTAATAACTGTATACGTCACAGAAAATTTAATTAATTGATTATTACCGTAGGTACCACTTCTGGCGCAGAACAAATTTGTAATTTAACCGACATTGCTAATTTTTCCATGGAAAGAAACGAATCGGTAGAATCGTGTTTAGGATTGCTATCATTGCTATCATCGCTGCTTTCGTACTCCTTAAGGGCTAGCATATTTTAACATTCGTGCACAATATTATGTAAAGCGTTACACAGGCAAAATTGTTTTTGGAACCAAAGTGGTTTCGGCCTCGACCGTACGGTACAGAGATTGCATGCTGCAATGTATTTTTCTGTCTCATGGTCTGAATTACCGACTTTGTAGAAAATGCTATGACAAAGCGAGCCCTACCGTCAGCTAGCGGACTAAGCAAATACACAGTGTTCTTCGTGGATTGCATTTCCGGGCGATCGGTATTATCCTCGATCATTGAAACATTGTTAATCGAAGATCATACTGAGCTAATGGCTGTTAAGTTAGAATTGTACTTTTGTAAGACTATGAAAGAAGACAATGTTTTACCTGATGCTTCCTCTTTAGCCCTCGGTAATATCAGATGGTTCTTGATTAGAATTTTTTTCAGCTGTTTCACTCTTCTAGTAAAGTAGCTATAATGAATTTTCGATTTCCAATCAGTTGTAAATCGAAAGAAACTTCGATCGTTCTACGACTAATTCGAAATCGATAATTACATCGAGCTAATGGCTGTGAAGCAGTGTTCGGGTAAAATGAATTTTTTAAATAGTTCGCAAACACGTTTTCGAGAATCCTATGAGGTAACAGATTTTATTATTTGAAGCTTCTTTAAAAATCGAATTTCGCGCCAAGTGCCTCTGATGACGCGCCAACCGAATGACGCGCGAAAAGAGTTAGATCGCAACACGGTAGAGGGAGATAAGCTACATCACATATCGGTGTGACTTGTTCCACATGTAGTTGTGCTGATTTCATGCTCTCTTGCTCACTCGGTGTTTTTTCATCTTTTTCTTTGACTGTGAGGGCAGCACTGTCTCACCAATAAATTGCCATGAGTAGAACCCATTACTGTATGTGGTATTTCTTATACGTTTCTCAATCTATCCCATGATTTGTTTCTGGTGAAATCGCAGCGATTCGCGCGTGGAACACAGATATTTACCAGTAGACAGTCAATCTCAAATTTCGATTCTGAAGCGTACTTAATAGTTTCTACTGAAAACGTGCCGGTTACGAGGAATTTTCAAAGGACCAATTATTTAAATTATGTCGAAAGTAAATACGTTGTATAATTATTTTTCATCGCCAAAAACTCCGAGTCAACCGGCTAATAAATCGGTCCAAGATGACAAATCTTCGACGCCGAAAAGGACAAAAGAACAAAGAAACAAAGGTACATTAAGTTTCTTACTTTATTTGGATTAATAGGAAATAATATGATGTTATGCACACATATTTAATTAGGTGATATGAAATTACTACAAAAGAGAGAATACTTAAATCTATACTTCTAATTTGTGCTATTTTTGTGTAAACATTGTGAAAAGAAAGAAATGAAATTGAATATCATTTTCAGCCTACCTAGATGTATAGTTTGCCAATGTACATATAGACAGTGTTTGATTATTCTTGTACACAGCTAAAACCCCTAACAAAGGAAAGGAAAACAAGGATGTTGGGACGAAAGATAGAAAAAGAGTTTATAAGGATGACCAGGAAGAGGAGAAGGATAAGGAAGAGCAGAGACAACCCAAGAAAAGAAGACTAATAATTCCAGATGTGGAATCTGGGGATGAATCTGGCGACGAATTTAAACCTGGTTTGCATAAAACTTAAATAATTTGAGTTGAATTTAATGAGAGAATTATTCTGAACCAAATCAATATAGATTCGCAGGAGGAAACGGAAGAGTCTGATTCAGGTTCTGAAGGACATCCTGAAAGTGAGCTAGAGACACAGAGCGAAGAAGAATCACCAGTGGTAAAAAAAAATAAATAAACCCTTCTACGAACAATTGCTCTTGATTATTTAATATAAATTATGTTGCAGATAAAAAAAAAGCAGTCTAATACCAAGTCCATTCGGTCGGCTGCTCCCAGGAAGTACGGGAAAGTGGTAAATGCAAGCTTGCTAATTGTTTTGGTTGACGAACCACTTAAGAAATTTAAATATCACTTTCGCAGGACAAAGTTGAATCAAAACCATCTCAGCCAACTCGTGTTCAAGGCAATAATGCTGTGGATTCTTGGCCACATTTAAAGTACGATTTTCTTCAGCCAAATAAAATAAAAGATATTAATAAAAAGTCATCTGAACATCCAGATTATGACCCAAAGACTGTTTATGTTCCTTTGGACTTTCTGAACCAGCAGACTCCAGTAAATTGCACATACAATAAACTACATTATTATACGTATATAAATATATAAGAAACATCTTAAAATACCATTTTTACAGGCTATGAGGCAGTGGTGGGATTTAAAAAGTAAACACTTCGACTGTGTCCTTTTCTTTAAAGTGGGCAAATTTTATGAATTGTATCATATGGATGCTGTCACTGGCGTTAAAGAGCTTAATCTCACATTCATGCGTGTAAGTTCTTGGAATAATCTCATTCCCCAAATTGACAGGCTATTCTGAAGCAAAAATTTGTACGTGCAGGGTGAGTTTGCTCATTCTGGATTTCCTGAGATTGGATACGGCCGTTTCTCAGCGAGTCTTATAGAGAGAGGATACAAAGTTGCCAGGGTAGAACAAACGGAGAACCCAGAGATGATGACTCTACGTTGCAGCAAAAGTAGGGAACGCAAACAAATATTTTATATTGTCCAACCGTGTAAGAACATTTTCTAAATTTTCCAGTGACCAAGCCAACAAAATTCGACAAAGTTGTGAAAAGAGAAATTTGCCAAATAAGTTCAAAAGGTACAAGGGTGCATACTCCACAGGATGTAGAAGCCTCAACGCCGAATTCAAATTATTTAATGTCTCTCGTTGAGAAATGCTCATCCGGGGCTAGTACATCGCATTATGGGGTATGTTTCTTGGACACCACAATTGGAGATTTTTATCTTGGCCAATTCGAGGATGATCGCTGCAATTCTAGGATCCTAACGCTGCTTGCCCATTATCCACCGGTTCACGTAAGTATTATTTTTCATTTACTGGTTACATTTAATTACTCAAGGATTTATTTGGCAGGTGGTATACGAGCGCGGTAATTTGTCGCAAAAGACACTACAAATTTTAAACAACACTTTGGCAGCGTGTATTAAGGAACCGCTTCTGCGAGAGACTCAGTTCTGGTCAGCTTCAACTGTTTTAAAGGTAAGTATAATATTTCACGTGCATCGATTTGTTTTATAAGAAATACTTGTTCCACAGAATCTTCACGAAGGCGAATACTTTAAACAAGCAGACTCTAGTTTCTCGTGGCCTCAAGGATTGCAACCGTACCTTAATCAAGGTAAACGTTCCATTCATAAATTAATTCTTTTAGCCGTCGACGTACTACATCATTTTTCTATGTAGGTGATAGCTTAGGCTTGACTCCGGCGGATGACAAGGAATTAGCAGTGCATGCTTTAGGTGGATGTGTGTACTTACTTAAGGACTACTTCCTGGAACAACAATTGTTGGCACAAGGGCGATTTAAATCTTATATCCCGCCAGACTACTCGAACAAGTCTTCAGGAGCATCCAAGTTTGCAAATAATATGGTGAGTAATGTTCGACTAACTTGTCACATATTTATGGTCTAATAATCTAAACAATCCCAATACTCTTTTAATCAATAGGTTCTAGACGCCATATCGATCAATAATTTGAGAATCTTCGGAGACGGCTCCCTCATGAAAACGCTGGATCGTTGTTGCACGCCTTTTGGTAAAAGATTATTGCGCGAATGGATCTGTAGGCCATCCTGTCGCAAAAATGTGATAATAGAACGCCAACAAGCCATACAGGAACTAATGGATCGTTCCGAAGCAGTGCAGACTGCTCGCAGCATCTTGGCTGGTCTTCCGGATCTTGAAAGGCTATTGAGCAAGTGGGTAAAGTGGCGAAAATATTTATAAAGGTATTATCTTGAATATCTATTTTATACTGTATATATAGAATTCACGCGCTTGGAAACCCAGCAAAAAATGAAAAACCATCCCGATGGCAGAGCAATTATGTTCGAGGGTCACACGTACTCGAAGAAACGAATCCTAGACTTCACAACTACCCTCAGCAGTTTCGAGGATGTCCTGAAAATAATCGCTTTATTCGAAGGTGCCGTACCCACTAAAGATTGGTGTCGTATGCTATTAGCACTTTTAGATTATTACATATTTTTCATATTTCAGACTTCAATAGCCATTTAATAGGTTGCTGCATTAAAGTAGAACCGGAGGGAGAATTTCCTTCGCTGAGAGAAACGTTGGATTACTTCAAGGTAATTAGAGCTTCTAAGTCATTGAACGAGATACTATCTATTATAATGTTGTAGACCGCGTTCGATCACGAGGCGGCGAAAAAGGAAGGCTGCATCGTACCAAAGAAAGGAGTGGACGTCGAGTATGATTCCGTTTTGATGGAACTTGCAGAAGTGAAGAAAGATATAGAAAGCTACCTTGAGAAACAGAGGCGACACTTTGGCGTGAAAGTCACGTTTCACGGGACTGATAAAAAGCGTTATCAGATCGAGATCCCGGAGTCTCAGGTGAAGAAAGTTGGCTCCGGGTTCGAGCTCATGTCTCAGAGGAAAGGATACAAACGCTACTACACTGCTGAGGCTAAAGTAATAAAACTGTCGAGTTTTTCATGAAACGCCGGTCGGTCTTAATCAAATCGAATTTCAGGAACTCTTGAGCCGACAAATAAACGCCGAGGAGCACAGAGACAAGGTACTGAAGGATTTGAACAGGAGGATATTTGCTCAATTCAGTGAGAAGTATGACATGTGGAACATGGCTGTTTATAAGCTGTCCGTCTTGGACGTTCTCATTTCTCTGACAGAGTACGCTCTCAGCGGTGATATGTGTGTGCCGGAAATTGAAGACGGTTCGAATGGACATGTAATTACTCGCAGAACTTGGTCCATTTGGAAATACATACTGCAAGAACGAATATTTTTACGTATATATTTTTGTAGATTTATATCGATATGAAAGAAGGAAGACATCCGTGCATACCATCAGATAATTTCATACCGAATGACACCGTATTGGCCGCTGACAATTCAACTTGTTTCATGCTGCTAACGGGACCAAACATGGGTGGTAAATCCACGTTGATGCGACAAGTAGCTCTCCTCACGATCATGGCCCAAATAGTATAAGCTTACCACAATATTAATGATATATGATAATGGTTCCGGTATAAACAAGCGATTTTATTGTTTCAGGGATGCTATGTTCCTGCTAGTTCCTGTCGCCTAACGATAGTTGACCGTATTTTTACAAGGTTGGGAGCGAACGACGATATCCTAGCTGGTCAGAGTACCTTCCTGGTAGAACTAAGCGAAACTGCAATTATTTTGCAACATGCTACACCGCACTCGTTGGTTCTGCTGGATGAACTGGGTAAGACTACCTTGGGAACTCGATGGTGTATTAAATGACTATAATATTTTTTATGTTTTTCAGGACGTGGCACATCGACATACGACGGCACGGCAATTGCCGCTGCGGTGGTGGACGCGTTAACAAAGATGAAATGTCGAACATTGTTCTCCACACACTACCATTCCCTGGTGGAAGATTACAAGGACAATAAGGACGTCACTTTAGCTCATATGGTATTTTCCCTCTGTTACACATTTAATAAAGTGTTACAGAAAGTTCTACGAACTTTGAAATTTTTATAGGCTTGCATGGTGGAGAACGAGGAAGAGGACGAGGTGTCTCAAGAAACTGTAACGTTTCTTTACAAGCTTAGCGAGGGTGCTTGCCCTAAATCGTACGGTTTCAACGCGGCCCGGCTAGCCGGCGTTCCTGCTGTAATTACAAGTCGAGCATACGAGATTTCAAAGAGGATGGAATTGGAAATAAATCAGAGACGCGCGTTCCTTTCTCTGTGCAAAGCAGATGGGCCAGAGATTAGGTCCCTGATTGCTGCTCTGTAGGGTCGCATCTCAATAAATTGTGATTTCATTGGGCGTACGCATGTTTTGAGAAATTTATAGGAAGTTTGTGAATCTTTATGGGAATTCTCTTAATTTCATTTGCGTCTTCTAAGCCTTCCACATACCGTAAAAGTATTGCATTTTCTTAATTTCTACACACGACTATTTTCATAATAAAATACGTTGTAAAGATCTAGTTGTGTTGAGAGTTCTATAAACTCATCCGTTCCCTCTTGGTTGGTTCTCGCAGTAATTGAAACACGAGCTTGTTGCTTACAAAATTTTATTAATTAATGCCAGAGTACAAAAGGGCTACTTATGACGAATACGATGCGATACAAACAATGTGATTTTACTCACACCAAACGACGAAGAACAGAACTTTTTATATCTCCGGAAAATTAAGAGGAAATGTGGTGATAGAGCTTGAGTCTCTGTGTGAGTCTGTATGTCTGTGCCTGTGCCTGTGTGTATGCGTCTGTGTGTGAGCGAGTTAGAGTGTAAGTGTGTAGCCGTGAAATAAATACAATTATAGCGTTGTACATAGTGAAACAAAGAAGAAGCAAGCAAGGGCCTGAAAAATCGACGCGTCTATGAAAGAACAATTCTCGAGAGTTCCGACGGGATTTTCACTTTGCTATATACTCGTTTCTTCGAGTTGACCGCAAGGTGTGTGTGCAGCAGATAATAATCGATAAACAGATACTTAGTAATCATAACTCGTTACGGTCCATAAATTCCGGGGGTAAGGAGTATCCAGTGTGTGTGTGTGTGTACCTTTCTACGTACGATTAGTAGAAATGAATAATAATATCCTCCTGTTTGAATGCGAAATCACGTCTTCGATTCTCTCCTTCTCGTCTTTTCTTTTTCTTATCGAATCAACGAAATTAACAGGAAACACGCAATAAAATAAGATAAAGAACGGTGCTCGCGCTTACTCTCTTTCTCCTTTTCTCCCACATTCACTCACTCTCTCTCTCTCTCTCTCTCTCTCTCTCTCTCTCTCTCTCTCCGTCTCTCACCCTCCCCCTAAATAGACATGTGACGCAACGGCGTACATGCGGGCAAAAAATCAAAGAAACTATACATTCAAAAAGGCACAGAAATTAAGAAAGCACTTGACATGGGTTCTTTTTTCCTTTGTTTTCGTTTAATCGGTTACAAGGTTCGTAGTTTTTTATTCGTTATTTTTTTGTTTGTCGAGTAACATATGCCTACTTCTAATGTACAATTCCGAGGTGTTCGTCGAGCGTTATCTAAATAATTAATTATCCTGCGCATGTGCTGTCGAGCGCTCTCTTTTCTTTTCCAGCCTGGGCGTTCGTATAGTTTCGAGTTCCCTTTTTACTCCCTATCGTCGAATTAATCGTCCTGCGTAATTATTAGTCTTACAGTCAAGAGATTGACCTTTTTACTTTAGCAACTTTTCTGTCTGTCTTTCTCTCTCCCTCACCTCGCGTCGTTCAGTCCCTTTAGTCATTAATTATTCCTCATTAAGATAACGATCAAAGACGTGGTCTTCGAATATTCTCCAGTGTACCGTTAATCATCATGATCATTATCGTCGTCATCACCATCATCATCATCATCATCATCATCATCATCATCATAATCATCATCATCATCATCATCATCATCGTACACCGTGGAGACAACGGTGTCGCGCCTCTTAAAAATTTGTTGAAAATAAACCATCAGCTCTGGCTACGCACACCACGTGTGTGTGTGTGGGGGGGGGGGGGCGCTCTCGAACTCCATGGAAAGTAACGCTTATGCGGAACGCATACACTCCTTTGCATATCTCTTTTCCAATACTTTCCAATAAACGACGAGAGTGATAATAAAAGTACGATTACTCGTTCAACCCTCGTACGCTTTTCAAAATTAATTATCCATAGGAATAGGTCGATGATAATGACTTTTTTCCGTTCGTGATATATTGCGGATCTTTATGCAAGATTACACGAAAGCAGTTGTATTATTAACCCCTTATGCGCTATAACAACATGTCAGCCAGGAACATAACTTAGTACATTTGCTTCTTTTAAATAGGAATGAAATTTAAGTTGTCGGTTATAGAGATACAATAAATAGCAATTTTATTCTTGTAGTGCAAAGGGTTGAGTAGTGTGGGGAATGTCAAGATCCGTAATTGCAGTTGAAATTGTGATACAATCTCAAGGAAAGTGATGAACGTGCGGGGGTCAACAACGGAGGAAAAGGGTTGCGTGGCCAGAGTGAACCGTGTGAAATGAAATTCGAGCGTAGGACTCAATAGTAAATGGCGAATTTGTTCCTGTTCAGAAATCGATACGGTTTTGGGAATTGTAACAGTATCCGGAATAGAAATCCTCACCTATCTCTCCGATTAGTTACTTTTTCCCTTAAATCCAATGATTCGAAAGAACGAGCTCTATCTTGTGTAGTACAGTACCTTAAGAGTTACGCATTTACAAAAAGACTGCATGGGAAACGAAGTTTCCATTCTGGAGGAATTATCTTCTTAACAGAACGACTATTTGAATTCCGCCTTGCACGATCAAGATCTGGGAAATCGATTTCCGAGGGGTTTACTCTCTCCCTCTTTCTCCCTCTATCGTTTCTACTCCTACCCCCACCACCCTCACTATCTTCCTCTCTTTCTTTTTCTGTCTTTCCTTCCTCGTTCTACAGCGGCGTCTTTCCGCTTGTTGACCCTTCCAGTGCATTTGCGATTAGAATTCACGAATTCACATACTTGCTGGAAGACCCGTGACCCTATCTTTCAATTTCCAGCGACCTCTCGATCGACGAAGCGCCACTTCAAAATCCTATTCGGTCTGCAAACAATCCAGAATCAAGATAAGAGCTTGTTGAACTTTCTATACTTTTCAAGAGGAACTCAAAGATTTCATGGATATGGAAGTTGAACAGACTCCGAGGAATGGCTAGAACGTCTCTACAATTTAGTGTACTAGAATTCAGAAAACTTGTTCAGACATCGGTAGAACCTTCTTTATCTAAACCGGGACTTTCGTCCTTTTCTGAACATCGAGCAGGAAAAGAAGATGAAGAAAAAGAAGAAAGAAAAATGTATTCGGATAAACAAGATTGTACCGTATCGTCGCGAAGTGTACATTATTATTTGTTTCTAGACAGGGTGGTCCAGTTAAAGATAGCCACCTTAATTCTTTAGTGTTAGCAGCTATCCGATATTCTCTCAGATTGCTGATTTGATGTCCATTCAACCTCAGTCGATAAGACCTCCCAGCAGCAAACTGTAGGCAGGTTCAGCGACCCGACAGACAACTTCAACGACCTGACAAGCATCCGAATGAACGCTCCCAGGTCTGTCTCCCTCAATGAGGGCATAAAGGGGTTTGCAGAGTCACGGGTTCATCGGATCGTGATTTTTGATTTGTTAGCAACCGAGGGGTGGATCCTCGGGGAGAGTGAAAGGGGCACTGGAAGGGTGAACGGCGGTAAAGACGGACGCCGATGCTCGGCTGTCGTAGATCCCAGGTCGCAGCGATTTTACCAGAGGCCGGATGAGTAGCCACCAGGTGGGACGCGTGTGCGACCGCCTCCGGATGCCTTCGCCGCGGGCGACGAATCCGCGGATTTCTCGCCGATGCTAGAGCTGGAGCTGGACGTCCCGTTTTGCACAGCCGTGGTAGGCCCGTTCTGTGATTCCGTGTAGGCAGTCCCAGTCACCGGATTACCATCTGCGAAAAACACAGTCGTTCATTAGTATCGAAGTTCGGGGATACATGGGAACGAATTCGCCTATATCTCTTTCATCTCGGTCTTCTCGGAGGTCGAGCCATGGAGAATCAGAGCCCGGAAACTACGGTAACAGTTTCGCGTTTTGGAATACTTTGACGACGCTGAACAACAAAGCGTTCGAATTTTGGATCGGAAGGTTTCGCTGGCAAACCGTGGATTCTATGCGTTGCAGAAGTTTGGGTAGATCGGGAAGATCACACGTAGACAGATCGTAAAACCGTTTGTCTTTTTCTCAGGATGAACGATAATGAACGATAAAATAGCAGTTTGGTATAGAAAAACGCGGTTTCCGTGATTTTAGAACGCATCGACTGCCTCGAACGATTAAACAAGAAGAGTCACTTTCAATCTCCGTGCGTCGACTCATAGGTCCGATCTAGCGAGAAATCGGAACGATTCGCTTCGTCATGCGATAAAATGAATCGAAACCGTCGTTGGACGATGAAAAGAAGGGAACACGGCTTACCCTTTCGCGTTAATTGCAGTCGAACAATTTCTATTAAGGTACAGATTGATATTTTCTAACGTTGGCATGCAATAATTCTCGGCCGAACATAAAAACGAGCAGAAAATGCGGCGGGCGAACGAGTTTCACGGAAAAATGTGAAATCCGTGCGCGATCCGTCTAGTCGAGTTCTCTGCTGGCAGAGGCTGGCATCCGACACGCGCTACCGTTCAATAACGAGGAATCTCACTGGGGAAATCCGCGTGCTGGCCGTTTTTCGAGTCCTCAACTTTTCTCGTCTCGTCTTAGCCGTTTCCTCTGCGGCAGATGTCGGCGATCGAGGGCGATCGAGGGCGATCGAGGGCGACCCAGGAGACCGGGGGCCAAGGTGGTCGTGGGGCCGGAGGAGGAGATAGGCACTCGACAAATCGGTAATTTACTCGACAGGCAATTAAGCGTAAAATGGAAGGAACAACCAGTCGTGTTCGATGCACTGATAAAAAGAAAAAAAAAGATACTAGGGAGCTACTTCGAGGACTTAGGCTACGCAAGACAAGAATTGCGTGTTTCTACCGTATGTAGAAAAACGAACTTACCGTTCTATTACCGTACTACATGTATGCGTGGACCTACGAACGACTACAGAGAATTGCTCGAATCGTTGGTTTCTCCAAACCCTGACCGCTCGTTCCCGTTCGAAACGATCGGGATTCGAGCAAGTCCCGGGACGATCGAGGCGAATCGGAGGGGATTTGGGGTTGAAGGAGGTTCGTCGAAAGGAAAGACAATGATGTTTCACGGGCAAGTAAATCGATTGAATGGGCAACTAATAATGGAGCGATCGTGCACGCGGGGAAACGAAATGCTCGAACGCCTCTCGTTGCGCAATCTAAAATCTCGAACAAACGAACCGGAGATTAACGAGATCCTTCAAAGCAACGACAAACTTTATTTGTAATTAATAGCGAACTCGTTTCGATTTTACAAAGTTTTCAATTTATTCGAGCACTCGTTACGAATGTTATCCGTCGAGTTCGTAGAATTGTAAAATAAGAAACAGATACCGATTTACTCGTGGAAGACACTATGAAACAGAACGAGACCATGGGAATGAGTAGACCGAGGAAAGGGACGAGAGGTACCGAGCTGTGTAGGTGAAAGAGGATCAGACGACGGCTCGCGGTGGCTGAAAGAAGATCGTTGGTCGAATATAAATGAGAGCAAAACTGGTGGCAGACGTTACCTCGACACCTTCGTGCGATGCGCCTGATCGGCGTCACGTCAACTCCGTCGCCGGTGACCGGGTTGCGCGTTATGCAAGACGATCCACCTGCCGGGTGTGTTTTCGAGCGAGTAGGAAGGCACAGAGGATGGCAGATCACGGGCCGGTGCACGCAAAAGCGACACGCACCAGAATTCACCACCACCACCACCACCACCACCACCACCACCACCATCACCACCATCATCACCATCACCATCATCATCATCATCATCATCATCATCATCATCATCATCATCATCA
>CM052156.1:8321024-8391378 GCA_028455555.1 Augochlorella aurata | reverse complement strand
TACCTACCTACCTACCTACCTACCTACCTACCTACCTACATACACACATACATACATACATACATACATACATACTTATCTACCTATCTATCTACCTGTCTACCTACCTATCTACTTACCTACTTACCTATCTGTCCATCCATCTATCTATTTACCTATAAATCTATTGATCGACCCATCCATCCATCCGTACGTACATCATGTGTTTATCTGCCAGTGTATGTACTTACTTAAATGTATAAACCTCAAATAAATAAAAAGACACGAAGGCTTTAACACATAATACCTATTCAATCAAGTTACGGTACAATTTACCGAACAACGATAAATAAAGCCATTTGTACATAGCAAAATATAAACTGTTTAAATCTAATAAAGTAAGTTGCATACGCAAGCAATGTGACGTTTACTTTTCTCTGGAAACATTAAACGCATCCTCTTTTTTACTTTTTTGAATCGCAACTTTGTTTTCCTCGAAAGGCAAGCTCATTCAAAATAAAAAGAGTCCTACTACTCAACATTCAACATGTGGTACAGACATACGCAGTCCCGTGCGCATACGTGCATACCTACATACATAACGTTCGTTGCTCTTTTAACGATTTAATAATCGCAATTACTTTGCCTCACCATTTTGAGTTGTCCTTTTATTGTCGTTGTACGTACGTACGTATACACACGTGTAGGCGAATACATATGCACTAATTTGTCTTATATATCGGCGCAAGCGAGCGTGCGCGCGTGCGTGCGTGTTTGTCAGGCTTTCATCTATAGTTTACGCACGAGACGATACTTGTCGATGTTCTCGTGTTAGAAATTACAATAAATGTTTGATACAATCAGCATGTTCCATAGAAATATTTGCGATGATAAACATCGAGATGAAATCGCTTTGCCCTATAGATGGGTCTTCATCCGTGTAGAGCGATTTCTCGAAGATCGTCGCGTTCTTCTCTTCATGTTTCTCCTGTTTAATCCTGTACGTTCGCTATTCTATCATCTCTCGTTCATATAAAAATAACACGCAATGCCATGCTATCCAACATTGCTTTGTACATTCGCCCGTGCTCCAATAAAAAGAAATCGAATGCTAACGAATCTAAAAACATTTAGTGCAAATTTAATGTGACTAATTTTTCCGCGGGTGGCATTGAAACCTACCGCTAAAACATAACTTAACGCTATACCTCTGAACTATCTGCTGGGTGTTTCTTGTCCATGTTCTCGTTCTAATCGTCGTCTTAATCCTTGTTCTAATTGTCTTCCTAAGCCTCGTATTAGAGACTAAATATGCATGTATTATTCATTCTTTGATAAGAATACTCATATAATATGATAGATCAAACACACCTTATCACTCTCTCAGAGATGCAATACCATGTAGTCTACATGTATACTAACATAAATATACTCGTAGCATCGTTTGTTCTGTTTCATCCATTACAAAGTTTGTGACGAAATTAATATTTCTTTTGTCCGCGTCTCGTTGCACGTTGTTAAAGAAACTTTCTTAACAAAAAATATAAAAGATGCTCAAATAGTTAAAATTCCTTTACAGCTCTTCCAGCGCTAATTTCTAATAATGAATTTCGTAACTATAGATGCAATAGGGATGCAGACCGTCGTAAGTAGTTAGTAGAGTAACAATTAGTTACAATTAAAGCGACGATGCCGAGTGTCAATGGCATTAGTATTAATGTCGCAATACTAATTCGTTTTCTAATCTTTCTCCCGCTCTTATAATACATTCCTTTCCTGTGTAAGAAAATGGTGTATCTTGTTTACGATTACTTTCCTTTGGGACGATCCGTTCAATGTCTTTTACTTTGATCATTATACGGGTATAATGCACTACTATGTACAGTGGTGATTTGCTATTGACAGTTCAGTGGTCAATCTATTTTTTGCTTATAATAATCCAGTAGCATTCTATTGGGTAACCACAATGCTTCCATTAAAATTATTTTTCAGTGTTCTCGCTCTTTTCAGGCGGAAATAATACAGTTCTGATACTGAGGGTAATTCCCATTACTCAAATAGTGGTCGTAATTAGGTCCCTCTCCAGTGACCAATAAACGGTCATGCCATCGATCAACATACACGCGTATACACACATGCATTTAACAGACATGTGTGTTTTGACGAATATAGAATGGTCATTTATCATTTTACGTGTGCATCAAATTAAAAGATTCGAAACGAAGTCGCTGCATATTACTATTTACGTCTATCTAGAGGTTTTAGCTTTGCGAAAAAAACGGCTATCGTTAAGTTCGCTTCCGTTTCGTGTTGCACTATTAAGGCGCGCCCAATCTGTCCACCTTTCTTTTCGCAAACATACCGAATATAGTATTTAAAATTTATTGACTTTCCTACGATTGCACGAGATGAATCGAACAATTTTAATCTACAAGTTTCGATAGAATATTTACAATTCGTGGTAAAATTAACTTTATTTTCTAACGTAATTGCTTTGTTACGAACGAACAAAGGGAGGGCACCGTTCTATCGTATCGTGTACAAATCCGTCCGTAAGGCAACACTAGTCTCGTCTATTTCTTCGATCAACTGAGAAACGAATCGATAAAAAACGTAATACAAAGAATGTAAACGAAAGTCATAAATAGATTTCAATCGTATTCAACACGTTGCTAACTTTTACTCGTGGTTTATGGAACTCCAAAATATGTATAGTGTTTCGAATAGAAAATATTCACAACAGTGGATAACAACAGTTGCAATTCATTCAATTTCCATGGGATTATGCACGGAACAACGTACCTAACAACAAAGGATGAGTTCCCTTGGAAAAGGCAGTCATAGTTCTAGACATTATTCGAAATCATACACTGTACAACTTGCCAAGGATTGCACTAGTTTTTCCTCCAACAACAGACTCATCCAGTGTTTTTGTTGGGCTTCAAAGTTTGTCAAAGGTAGCGCGAATCAAAATTTGCTGCCCTTCATACGCACCTTTCATTTAACCACTGTAAGAGCAATTTGTCATCCACTTTATCTCTTCGTTTAGGGTATCAACGTTGACTCTAACGCTCTTGTTTCCCAACGATACATCGTCCTCTCCTGTTAAATTTAAATTCAAGTATTATAAGAATAAGATTATGCTATCATTTTACTTGTTACACATATGGTATAGACGGATGACAAGATTTTCGTACCCTTTTCCCTCGGTTTGCATTCCTGATGTGCGTGTTCATCCTGCAATTCCATTTTCGTCTTTTTATCTTCCTTTTTCTGCTCTATCTTCTCTTCGCCCTCTTCCTCCTCCCCCACCCCTTCACACTCATCTTCCTCTTCTTCTTCTTCCTCCTCCTCCTCCTCCTCTTCCTCTTCTTCTTCTTCTTCCGCGGATGACGATACGCTATCGCTTTCAGAACTTTCGGAATTAACCGATACTGTACATTGATCGTAATCCTCGGGCTCCGAGTACACTTCCGCTCCAGGGAATATATATTTTCCAGGCGTTAGTTGATAGTACGAGTTCTCTATTGAGAAAGAAGCGATTAAATAATTTGTCTCTATCGAAAAAGAAACGGAAATCTAGTATAAAAGCAAATTGAATTGACAAAGAAGGATAGAGAAAAAGTAGTAGTGTACCTGGTAGCCTCGTGGCAAGACTTTCTCGTAATTTCGATTGCCAACAATGTCTTCCTAATCTTCCAGTTTTTAATTCTTTCTTTCTATCATCATTTTTCTCATCTCTACTGTCGACGCTGTTGCAACTATCACCAAGTCCAGAATCTAATGCGGAATCGATCGATACTTGCCTCGGCTTAAAGTTTATTTTATCGACTCCGGGAGTGGATGTTGTGTTTTCACTGCAGTTGTTTGACTTCAATGTCGACTCTAATTCTGTACTATCGGATGAAAATTCGACAATTTTCGGACATACTTGACACTCTAAATTATATACTTTCTCCTGTTCTTTCGATATTGATTCCATCGAGACTACGTGAACTTTATAATCGGTCGAACAATTTGAAGTATCCGTTATCGATGAGGACGAGTGAAACTCTAATGTAGAACGAACACCAAAGTTTATTCTTTTCGGGCTACTTTCCCCGCACGATTCACCTAATCTTCTTTTTGGACTCTCCTGTAAAAGGTCGAACCTTCCTTTTGTGCTATTCATACGGTCGCTTCGAAACAATGAAACACAGACACTCGTGTTCTCCGAGGAATGTTGGATCGAATCTTGACCTTCAAGAGAATATGCATCTTGATTCTTAATATCGTCCTCGTCACTATCTCGCGATAACACGGTGTTGGTAGTATCTTGACTCTGTTCCCATGAATCTTCTGGTAAATAACGTAACGGTAAAAGTTGAGTTGCTTCCTTAAGAATTGCATCGCTCCAACACACTTCCTTGTAGATGTCTCCCATTCTGGAAAAAGGTAGAAGAATATAACACACTCGTAAAGAGAGCGTAGATTTCCATCGTGATAGTTTCATCACTGCTACCTTAACTTCTCAATAATAAGCAGCAACTACTTACAAGTGACACAATTGATTTATAATGATGTCGCCGTCGCCCAAGAGTTCAACGTCGAACTTGAGATGTGGCAGCGATTCACGATTGATGAAGATTTGTGGAACATGGGATGGTATAGAAGAAGGAATTAAAGCTACTGGTCGAACTTTCAAAGATGATCCGATTACGATCAACAGATCGCAGTCGTCTTTGTCTTTGGCCATTGCATCGTGGAAAGCATCAGGAAGTCCTTCGCCAAAGAAAACAATGTCTGGTTTCATGATCCCGTGTGTTACCAAATCTGTAAATTGGAAATGTTCTTGTGGTTATTACACGATATCGACAGTTTTCTTAACTCCGCTGCCCGTACCAGATTGTGCAGTTTCTTTCACTTAGTAACGATCGATAACGGCAACACACGTCCCATTCTTCGATTTTGAAAAATTCATTGAACGGTAAATCACGACGCCGAATCAAGAAACGAATTACAAAAATCTGGCTAAACAGCGCGCACGGGTAACTAACATGATGCAACTTTGAAAAGTTTACCTTATATGCGCTTATAAACAAGCCAAGGTCTTACTCGGAGTTACAATTGATGTATCAACTTTTGCGCAGATCAGAGTAAATGGCAACAGCACGTATAGCGAAGACGTATTCCGCAAAGAGCAGATAATGTTCTCTCATGGCCACGGACTCGCGACGCGCTAAAGCAAAGACTAATACCAAAAACTATCACTAAGTAGATAATGCTTTGTACAAAAGAAATTGACAAGCGGCTAACAAATTAACAGATTGACAAATTAACAACTTGAACAAAACCACACAGAAATATTAGTAAACATAACGCAAACAGTTATATTATTACGATTCGAATTACCTCTATAATTCTCATTAGAATTATATTCCGATATAGGTGGCAAAGCGTTTATCCTACATTTTGGACACAAAGGTATTCTTTGTGCAAAAATGTCCTCCCTAATGTCATCGGCTCTCACTTGATATTTACATCTTGTACAAGACGCTGTTGCAAACGAACCTTGAACGTAAAATATACATATTTAACATTTTTCAACGAATGGCTCATTCATTTGTGGATCACAAACTGATTACACTATTATATGTGTATATGTACTTGTAGGTACAGGGTATTATTGTACGTCTCTTCAATATTTTGAATTGTATTGATTTCAACTGAACTCAAGTTATCGATAGTTAAGAGATTAAGTAAAATTTCATCTAATTTCCAACTGTTAATAACTTAAAAACAATACTGTTATTACGATACCAAGATTTTTGATTTTAGTCTCGGATTGGTTTGTAGATTCACTCCTTAGAATGACACAGTAAATTACATAGTTTCTCTCGCTCCGCGCGCGCACGCGTGCATTCAGGCGTGTGTATATGTGTAAGCGTGTGTTTATACGCTCGGGTGTTTACATACATACCATGGCATTCGATCACATTTTCAATGCCTGCGACTTGCTCAAGCGTGTCGATATTTTGTGAATAATTTCTAAGGAGCTTTTTCTGTTTATCAAGCATTTGTATAAACCTGTGACAAGGGCTAGGTTTAAACTGTCCAGGATAAATTTCTCGTGCGAATTTGTAAAACGGCCTTGGATCTTGGCCAAAATAATTAATGTCGAACATAGCCTGCAACACGCAAATTTATACAGAATATAGTAAGTAAGTAAAATTTATCGTATTAACAACAAGAATATTGAATTGAAACCCTTCTGTGTTTTCTCTATATACCTGTGGATCCGGTAAGTCTGGGAAATCTTGAGCCAGCCTGGAATAAATACCGTCTCTACTTCTGAAATCAGGAATGCCACAACTGACGCTTACGCCCGCTCCGGTTAACACTATTATTCTCTTACTATTACGTATTAGTCTGACCACATCCGACAAAGTGTTTATGTGTCGTAACTTCTGTCGACGCGGTGGTTCAGACATTACATTTATTATAATCTGAAATATATTCATACGAATTCTATGATACGAACGATTATAAAACATGTAGCTAGACGGATCGCATTTTCGCACCTTCCAAAGGGTCAGGTCATCGACCTGCTCAGGGATTTGCGTGGAATCCATAAGAATATGTTGAAGAAGATCTCTAGGATCAGCACCTATCAACATTTGCTTCTGAACCCACGACGATGCGTTTCTCCAATGATGATTGATTTCTCCTTCTCCCGAAAAGTCGGACAGTCCCGACAAATCGGACAAATTTGAAACTGTCGACGACACTTCGTCTTTCTCGTCTGCTGTATCGATTCTGAAACACCGCAGAGAACCAAAAGAATCATCAAAATGAATAGCTACTCAAAGAGTAAGATGTAAAAGTAACTTACGGGCAGCCAGTATCGTCGCTGGTTGAATCGATTCTAGACAGAGCAGTCATCAAGTTTGTGGCATCTGGGGAAACAGAAGTTGATTTAGATTCGTCACTTAACTCAGTGAATCTGCTACCACCACCTCCATACGTCTCTGCAATAACAATCGGTTAATTGGCTATTTAATAAATCCTTGATTAAGCATATAACAAAAATATCTCTAACAATTACAATAATTAACAATTGTCAACTAATTATCAAGGATAAAACTCTTACTTTCTACGAAATGTTGTCCACCAGCACACCGCTACAACATCCGTAGTATTTTTTACTCCTATCGAACGTAAACATAATACGGATAAAAAAGTTCGCACTGATAATTTGATATTTAAGGATAATCGAATCATCGCTTTCAAAATGTTGGAAAGCGGCGGGCCGGGTGGCCGGCCGATATCCCACCGTACGTATAGTGGGAGAAAATACGCAGTGGCGGTGGAAGTAAGCGTGTTCTGTTATACTGACAACGATAATACCTTGACGTTCGGTTAGTTTGGGGTGGCTTAGGCATTGACAATCGCATCATGCTGTCGGATGTTTTTCTCGACAGAAACATTTGAGTAGTCTTTAATTATTATCAAATTGCCATAAATATGTACTGCTAAGCGAATATAAAAAGACGAAGTACGAAATGATGTGTAAAAAATTGTTTATTATTAGAAAATTTTATTTCTTTGCGAGCCGGAGTAATATTGATAATAGTTCATAGAATATAGAAACACAAATATAGACAAAATATACATACAAAATAATATACAGAGCTGAACATAGAAAATAATATACGGAACTATATATACAAAATAATATACAAAGCTATACAAGATGTATACAGGAATAGTACATACACATTAAGAAATAAACATATGGAAAATATGTTCAATCGTCAGCGTTTCTAGGTTCAATGTCCTACTTATTAGACATTTATACATATTGTTGTAGACATATTTATACATGCCATCTGTTATTTCATAAGTAGAGCAATTTGTATTTACATTCTGAAAGTATAATCTTATTCTACTAATAGCAGTAACTGCGGTAGATTTAAATCCATTTCTAGCCTGCGTCTTTATATCCTTTATCATGGAAAAAGAATGCTTGGTAGTAGCATTTGAATGTGGCAATGATAAACATATCATTGCCAGTGTTACAACAAGTTTTTTACAATTGTATTCTCTCATTAAATTAATTTCATGAACCAAATTTGTTCGACTTCTAAATTCATTAAACTATCTTCAATTTGTGTAAGTAACTCTTAGCTGTATCACTTGAAAGTTTAGATTCCAACTTTTCTACAATATATTTTTACCGTTTTTCATGCTTGCTAATATCAAGAGTTACAGCTGGATATAGAAATTCCAAGAATTTTATAAATATATCATCAGAATCAATCTTAAGGTAATTTTGGTTATTTCTTGTGCTGTATCATCGCGCAGAGATGTATTAGGCAGCACATCCATATAATATACAAATGATTATAAGTTCATACTATGCTCCATAATATCGGGTACATGTATTTATGCTCGTTTCGCCATACGTTTGTAGGCATATAGAATTAGTCTTTGATCATTATCCTCGCTTTCAGTTGTTGAAGTGAGTTGAAAATTAATTATACTGTCTTAACAGTTTATTTTTGCTAGATTTCAGCACTTTGTTGCACATTGTGCACTTTGCCTTGTAACAACTTCCCTTAATTTTTACCAGCCAAGATAAGAAAGTAGAATCTTTAAGTCAGACATTAACAAATTGCATCCTCTTCGCTTCTTTCATAAATGATGGATCCATGTTGCCATTGCTTCTGTCAGTGTAAATATCTGCATAACACAATGATTCTTAGTTAGTTTCTAATATGACAAAGCATTAATATAAAATTAGAAAGTTAAGCTTGCAAAGAAGAAATTTAATATCTTTGAGTTATAATTGAAAACACTTGTATTATTCACAATATATATATATATATATATATATATATATATATATATATATATATATATTCAGAATTTAAACTTGTGCAGAAACATCAAAGATAATGTTTTACCTGTGAAAGTTCCAACGTTCATGGTAGCACATGGAATTGAACTGGTCGCAAGTTTATTAATGTAATTGTCATTACCTATGAGTAGAATAATTTTTGTTAGAATAAAGCTTTTGCAAGAAGTTCAATAGGGATAGTAGAAAGTATACATGTATCTAATAAAGATATCTACACAATTAAAAACCACTTAAATTATACAGAAATCCGTAACTCGCTCATATTTAAATTATTACACAATTATTTCAAATATATCTTACCTTGATTCCATATTAAATACGTCAATAGCAGAAATATTCACACAAACTGAGAATAATACTCTAATAAAGGCACACAGTGGCACAGTAGTGTCTCTAAAACTCGGAAAACTCGAATGAAACGTAGCCCAAACATCGTTGCCTAAGCATCCCAAACGAACCCCAAGGCTTGGGACCCAAGCTAACCCAGCGTCGCCATATGTATAATAATAAAGAACACCCGTTATGTTATGTCTACCTCCACCGCGTACATTCCACCACTATGCCTATGGTGGGATATCGCCCGGCCACCCTGCGCATGACATCGAATCCCCCCGCTGTCACTAGTTTTCTTTCTCTTCTCAGCATGTATACAAAATTCTATTGTTCGAGCGTTGATTTCCCGATGGAATAAACTGGAAAAATATCGCGAAACGCGGCAATTATTCGAAAACTCAGCGGATTTTCAATATTTTTCATATAGATTAAAATTGAAAAGGTAGTTAGGCCAACAGACATTTATTCCATAGACATGTAAAAACTGTCATGGCGGTTTTGATCTCGCATCAACTGCGAACAACCGTGATGCGATCGGGCTAGAGGAGTTGACGCCTTTTGAACCGCCATCTTGCAAACTCACAAATTTCATTAACAAATTCAGCATATTTTTCTCAAAATACCTTCGAAATCTTCATTCGGAGTGTCGTGCGATGTCTCACAGTATTGGAAATCAGGTTTCACGGTGCTGGTACCGACGTAATCGTTGCCGTCAACTTTTCGTCGTTTCGCTGGGGACGAATATTCTGGCAGCTCCGAGCCCGACGCCATTTTCGACAGCAATGCAATGCATAGTTTGATGCGCTACCGTTGCCACACAGAGGTCGCCTTTGTCCCTTAATGCTTTTTTTCCCCTCCACTTTTTCGGTTAGCAGGATAACATCGACATGATACAGTAAAAAGCTTTTACGAATTTATAAATCGAAAAAAAGATCGATATATTTGTTATGCTACTCTGCTATTCGTAGATCGAACTCGATTCACTAATATTGTTTTTCCAAGTCAAGACTCAAACACGCCTGCAGTTCTGCGGACTGCGAATATCTATTGTAAGTGAAGTACAGTCGTGGGAATCAATTCGAACATCAGACCGATTAACTGAAACTCTTCGATTCCCCATAAACGTAAATCTCAAACTACTTAATTAATAATAAGAATGCTAACCAGTTCTTTCCTCTTCTATCGATTAAACGCCAATTCAGCAACAGTTTTATCTACTTTGATAAAAGACTCGATAAAATCCATTGCATTGGATCATTCGAGTTCATTCCAGACAGACTACGTATGTGCCTACACATGTGTATTACATATGCATATATAGATTATAGCTGAAGCTGAGAGTATATGTAGTTGTGCATACATACATAAAAACCAGACAGACATGTGTATGCATGTAAATACATACGTACATGTTTACAGAAAGGGTACAAGATACATAGATACGAGCCCAGACTCCAAACGAACTACATACATACATACATGTATACATACATACGTATAAGAGTAGGCCAATAAATCACCCAATATTTATACTTTTCTGTCACACGTCCTCGAGGTTCTAGTTCTAGTACCAGTAGAATGCGCTATTAGTACCTCTCCGAGCAATCTATTGAATCTATTGCAATCTATTGCTGGCAAAAGGAAGCGTGATATTGAGATAAATTAAATACGTATCACATGTTAGAGAGTCTGCAATCATGCATATGATAACAGCGCTGTTTGACGACAGTGGCAATATTTTGAAACTTGTTACCAATTGCACCAATATGTAGTTCCAATGTCTACCGTTAGGTTCACAAATTCTTCGACTCTACATACATGCTGTACCTACATGTATTCACCGATACCAAATAGATATGTTTCTACGACGACATAGATTACAGCATAAAACAGCATAAGCCAGTGTAAGAGTGTAAAAACTGAAATCAATTGATTTCCCATGAATAATATTGGAGTATAAAACCAGTTTGTGCAAGAAATATATGTAGTTCCTATTCGACAGAATTATTTGTAACTCTTTATGGATCAATGACACGAGTAACATCATTGCATCGATTAAAATCCCAACCGATTGTTCACAATCGAGTCGTAACGTACGACGTTCGTGAGTTCGAAACGGGAGAAAGACATCGAGAATGGACGACAGACCATCTTTTTCCGTTGAAAGCAACACATTTCCAGATAATCTTTCGGGAATTAATTTGCCGGAGAAGATTTTATTCGTGATCGACACTGTCAGAGAAAGGAATTCTACCCCTTTCAAATTTACAACAGGAGCTAAGCACACGCCGTTGTTTATGATGAAACGAGTCGTGGAGCATTTTGTTTGTCTGAAATCAACTATTCAACGCAATCACGAGTACGCGATAATGATTTTAAATTCTCAAGGTGCTCAGTGGATATGCGATTTCACTGGCAACGTCAAAAGTATAGTCAACCATTTGGATGTCATCGACGAGGAGATACCATCAGACGACTTAAATACGTACGACCTTGGCCAGTTGTTTGAAAAGATACAGTCAAAAGTACCCTTGCCACCAAAGAAGCATACTAGTACCTCTCTTGCTACATTTGTTACTAGAGTAATTTTAATGTACTCTCGGTCCAACGGTATACCAAAATTTCTAACCAGTAAAAAATACTTTGATAATCTTACAGAGAACTGGTACTTCTTTATCGATGTGTTGTATATACATGAACCCCCGTGCTCTGAGAATGTATGCGAAGAAATTTATGCTCAAATGGCGAAGCTAGATACAGCAAATTATTCGTACATATTAGAAGTTGGAAAAAATGCAGCAAAATTACACGACAATATGGCAAAATTACTGGCACACCCTCTACAAAGACCATCGCAAAAGAATACTTGTTATACTCTTTATTCTCCGTCCAATATGCAAGACACATATACAAATGTCTCATAGTAAGTTATCGATTGATATATTATTGCGATTACCGATATAATTATTATTCTTGTTATTATTGTTATTACTGCTACTACTACTACACTACTACTACTACTACTACTAGTACTACTATTACTACTACTACTACTACCGCTACAATTGCTACTGGTATTATTATTACAACTATTACCATTAGTATGACAAAAATACTCTGAATGTATGTAAAAATAATCATAATCAACATGAATCATGTTCATAACACAAAGAAGTAGCATCAAGTACATATTTATTTGTCATATCAGTTTTAAGAAAACATCGCGGATATGAATAATGAAGAAAATTGAAATTGAGTATGAAGTCTGTTGGCTAGGGATTTCACGACGCGCGGTTCTTTTAAACACCACCTACCACCTATCCAAACTTTTCCATGAAAACTCCTACTGTGCTTTTGCACCTTAACTAGAGGAGCCCACCTCAACTCTTAAAATGAAAGAAATCTGTGCAAGTGTTTTAGAGAGCGTTTTGCTTTAGTACTTTTATGTAACCGTTAATATGGTCTATATCTAATACACCGAGTGTTTAATAATTTTATACATATTTTGTTCGTTGTAAATATAATATGCATACAAGTGTACAAAAAAAAAGAAATTTATTTATATGTATAATAAATACATGTTGCGAATTAAAACGTTTTACATTCGTTATCATTATAGTTATCAGATACCAACACGAAAAGACTACCGCAACGCTGATCTCAATATACGTACAATATAAAATATACAATATACGGATGTACATACATATATGTACCTGTATCTGTATGTATATGTGATAATAATACTAATGCTCATAATAATGATAATATCACAGCATAGAATTTATATATAAATTATATCGCAATATAAGCGAAAATGGAATTAAAACCCGTATGACATGTGACTATGATACTTTTATATTCTGTATACATAATACATGCGTATGTATACTTCTGTAACTAGGGGAATCGGTAATACTGCTGAGTAGACTACGTATAGACTGTAAAATCGTGAAGTAAATTTCAAACTTCCGATTCGAAAAAATAACGTGTTACTGATTAAACATTTATCGATGCGTTATCGATCGAAACGAGATATTGAAATCCAGATGTAAATTACATCGACTCATGTATGCCTTATATTCATTATAGGCATTAGAATTGAATGCTAATAATATTCAAGTATAGGAACAGTGGCAACGAAAATACAGAAACAAAGTAAAAGATACGAAGCGACCAAAGTGCGCGTCGACGAAGAGATTCGTAATGTTCTTAGAACTTGAGCAAACAGTTCCATCAGTTGTTGCATTCTGTCATCGGTGACATCGTTGACAGCGATGTTCGACGATTCTCGCGTTAGATTCTTCATGGCACTCGAAGAAATAGTATTCGAATCGTCTCGTTTTACTTGTTGTTGACCGTTCTTTTCCGTACGCCAATCACCACAATACGGAAAGTTGGGCGGTACCGGGGGCATATCTTCGTCATTTCCAACTTTAAAAACCAACGACATTCCGACCTCGGCGTGGAATTCAATATGACAGTGGAACAACCAATAACCTGATCAATGTCAATAGAACGAACAGAAAAATATTATAATTTTAATAGACTTTCTAATTATAGAATACTATTGTAGAATGTAGAAAATGGAGACACGTACCTGGATTATTAGCATAAAATCGTATAATAGTGTAGCCACCATCTGGTACGGTGACGGTATCTTTTAAAGGAGCATGATCGAGATTTCTGCGTATTAAACCTTGTTTATCCAATTTTTTGACAACCTCGGCTGTGACATTTCTACCGATCCTTTCCATCGCGATCACACGAAACTGATATCCGTGCAGATGGAACGGATGATTTGCATCGTAAGCGAAACCTTCGTCTACTAAAACCACCTCCACCACGGTTCCGAGTTTGACTCGAAGAACATGGGTACAGGCACAATAGTACTGTTTACATCCTTGAACGGTACTCTCATTACAGAACTGATTCTGGTCCACGATATCCCGCTGAGGCAGTAGAGGAACGGATGGCAGCTTCATCGAAATGTGATTCAATTGTGGAGTGAGAACTCGCTGGGTTTCTTTAACTAGAAGACAAGTTGTTTAAAAGGACAATCTATATTATTATATTATAGTATAATTTGTAGTTTTCTGTCGTTGCATAATTAATCGTGTTGTAGGGAACGCACAATATTATTAGCCCAATAAGAATATTTAACGATACTATCGTAATAAATGTTGCTAAAGAGGTACGTTTCGTAGGTTGTACGTTGTACGCGCGTGTACCTTGATTGAAGCCGTACAAGCCGCTACGATGGAAATCTGGATTGTCTTTCTTGTAAAAATCGTAAGTGATATAAAATTGATAATCTGGCTCGAGAATATTCGATCGATCGTTGTCGTCCTTTGCTCTTAACAGTGGTACACTGATGCTACTATTCTTTTCCGTGCCCTCGTTCAAGCCGTTTATTCTCTGGAAAAAGGATGCGCGTCTGACGCGTTATGCTCGAAAACGATTTCGATTTCGATTTCGGAACGCAAAAATCTCGTACCTTGTTCAGCAGTTGGTTCGGTTCGCGTTCGTAAGCGACTTTACCTTCAGGATCTTGTTCGAGCGCGCGATCGTATCGCAATATGCCAACTTGAAAAGCTTTCGTGAACCTTTCGTCGCAATCCATTAATCCTCGAACTCGAATCCAATAATTGTCTATGCTCTGATTTGCATCGACGACGAAGTCGAATCTTTCGCCTGCATAGCTTACCAGACTCTGTCCTGAAAGGAATGTTTTTGTTCTCAAATACGATTCGTGTCACGATTCTTTTCTATTAAATATGTAGAATGTATGTGGGTGTCTCCGTACCCTGGACTGGTTCGATGTCGCGACCGTCCGAACTGATCACGGTTATTATATGATCGTCAATGGACAACTCGATCGGACAGTTGAGAAACTCTGCGTTGATCAGTCGAAATCTATACCTGGTATTCTACAAAACAAATACATACTGCGTAATACGCATGTATACGCATGTATAGGTGTGTGCAACGTTTCCGTTTAGCTTGCTTTACCTGCTTGACGACAAACGTTGCCAAAGGCATTGCAGCGGAAGCATTGCTTTTATCGTTTGAACCAGTTGTGAAACGACCCAGTCCATTAATCAGTATATTTGGCGGTTTGTTGTCTCCGCCGGCGTAATGATGATTTAAAAATTTATCGATTCCCAGTTCATGGGTCCAATCCAAAATCAATAGGACGTGTTCGTCGACGTCGTACAAATTCTTATGCCAGTTTATTATTGGGGGCGTACGAACGATCAATGGACCAAACACACCATCGCCTCGTTGAAAACCTAAAAGAGCAAGAGAAAGAGGGTGAATTAATAAGTAGATTAATTTAAGTAGAATCGAACCGGCGTGGAACAAATACATATTTGCAAGCATACCTAAATGCGAATGCCAGAAATGCGTGCCTGCCTCCGTAGCCAGATAGTCGTATCGAAAACTTGATCCCGGTGGAATCGGACATTGAGACACGTACGGAACACCGTCCATGTACGGTGTTTTCACGTGATGTTGACCGTGCCAGTGCATGGTGGTACTCCCGGAATGCAGTAAATTGATTACATCGACTATTATTCTATCGCCTTTGCACACCTATGGACAAACAGATATTTCGACACACCAGTATAAACCGCAAGTAGGAGAATCGAGCTCCGAGTACTACTAATCCTAGGACCATTCGTGCCAAGTTGCTTTACCTCTTGGCAATACCGACGGTATCAGTATCGAGGTTGCAGAATGACCGATCGGCGATAGCCATCCAGTTTATCCGATTTTAGGGGAGATTCAGTTTTCATAGAATTATTTTTGAAGCCGTTCTCTATCTGTATAATTGTACGTCATTACTCGCCAACGAATAACACATCGAAATATCTCTACGAAATATTTCCGTAACGTCCGCAATGATTATGACCGTGGGCCATGATCGTATCGTATCGCCTCGTAGATGGTTGGTAAATCAGAAATTCGCATATTTAATAGAAAGCTGCGTACACACCTCGATACGCGGTCCTGGCATTTGTCGATTGACTACCAAAATTGATCTTCCGATGCCATCGGCCGGAACGCAGTGCATCCGAAAACAATCGGTAACGTTAAATGGGCAATCGTAGCACGCTTTGCTCATCGTGTGATAAGCCTCTAGCTTGAAAATATAATGACATTCCCTCGGCGGAGCTCCGTCTTCACAATTTCGTCGACAAGGATGTTTCCTCCAATCCAATTCGTCTGCCGCAACCGGAGTGACACGGTCGAGTTTGAAATCGTCCGGTGTCGTAATCATCATTTCTAGAATCAGCAACAATTCGCATGAAAACGATCGGACGATTCTACGATCGCGCTATTTGTTTATTCGATTGTTAAACATTATCGCATGTGCGTACAATAAATAGTTATTTGACGAGGATTTCTCGGTTAGTTCCATCCACTCACCGCAAATACACACTCGGTGCAGTAGGATAGCAATTTGAATTGAAAGCTGCGCGATGCTTTGCCACGATCGATTCGACATCCTGTAATCTGCAAATCACCCAAGCTCAAGATTTAGCTAGCTTCGAGCCCTGATAGTTTCGAATTTGATGAACAATTCGATGGACGTCACTAGTTTCTTTGAATTGTTAAACGGTGAGAAAGACGCGACGCGACTGCGGTTGTTGCTACCGCGATGAAAATTCTTCTCCGATAGAAGAAATTGTATGTACAGTAGAATACGAATATCGGATACTGTAAGCGAAGCGTTGCCCAATAAGAGGAACAATGTGTGTCAATAAGTGCGAAACAGAAGCGCTTATCTAATCTGGATGTCGCGAAAAAAGAACGTTTAGCAAATGAGCATTTAAGATCTGAACATGCTTCCTGTTTCATGTTTCATGTTTCATGTTTCAAGGTGTACCCGAAATTTTCTCTATACATCTACGAGTATCCGTTCTGCCTTTATCACAGCCGCGTTTCTGCTCGCGCGAGCAATCGAATCGTTCGAGATAGCTCGCGCTTCTGTCTACTCGCACGTAGGACCATACATACGCGTAACGCGTGAATTACAGTACACGCGTGTTAATTACAGATTAAAGATTCGACGTTGGAGGCACGAGAAAGACTTTTCGTTTTTAAATGATGCTTCTTTCGTATTTGATTTTTATCGTTAAATAGCGTATCTTCGTCTCCTCGTTCCTATTTTCATGTTTCATATAAACAATTTCGTTTCTATAAGCCAAATGAAAAGACTTTCCGAGATGACGGGGTACCCCGAATAATCACAAGGTGGGAAACTATGAACGACACGTCAGTCTGCTGCTACACCACAAAACTATACACTTTAGACTTTAAACTTTAGACTTTAGACTTTAGACTTTAGACTTTAGACTTTAGACTTTAGACTTTAGACAGAGTCAAAAAATTTCAACAGCATTGCCGTCCTAGTTTCAGTGATAAATGATTTCTTCTGAAAGCAAAAATCTCGTTGCGGTGAAGCGATACGTGTTGTGCGATTCTACTATTCTATCGCATCTTATTAACGTAGAACTTTGAATATTTACTAAATCCCAAAGACACTAGATAATCCACCGATCCAACACAATGAAACCCCGAATCAAAGGCTGAGCCTTTGTTGACGTTGTCGTTAAAGTTGCAGATGTCGTACTTTCTTTGCAGAGTTAAACGTTATGGTGTTCGCCGCTCGATCTTTCGTTTTCTCGTATTAGCGCGCGACTATGAAAAATCAACGATGTTTTAAGAAAGACTGAATCAATGCAGCGCCATCCGTTTCTCTATACAGGAATTCCCTGGAGGTCACGCGTGCCCCACGAATCGCCACCGGTCCTCTTACTTTACCTGATTATCGTACCTGTATAAACAACGATACAAATAACGTCACTCGTTCATCATCGTATCAAGGGAATTCCCATAGCCGTATTCGGTGTTCGCCATTTCTTGTCGATTTTCAATTGCAAATTGGCTCTGGTATTTTAGTTTCTTAGTTTGTTCGTATCACAGAGACATACTGTAACTGAGTTATTGTGTTAGACATGTTATGTGTTACACATCCTTTGCGATACATAGATATATTTGGAATGCGTAATCTTCTGTCCACCTTTGTCCATTTCTATATAATAAATCATTTCGGTAGCTCTTTATCTTCGAATTTTCTCGTGTTTCAGTCGTTGGCGGCCCCGCAACGACTCCGACAAATTATTCCGTTTTACATTTTATAATTATACAAATACTAATATGTATAATATTCGAGTACGCGTGTACCTGTGTACGCGTGTGTCTATCTAAACAGCAACAGTCAAGATTCCGAGAAAGATTTTTCAACAGCAATGGATCGCGTCACGGTTTTTCCGGTACCATTACACGTGACTCGCGATCGTTATATGTACCGGTTTCTCAATTTCCGCAATGCATAATTAATAATTTAACGTCGCGATCGAAAGATACGATTTGCAAGATAAATTAAAGTCTCGATGCACAGCTTCGCTAGAAAACCTAATTGTTAGACATTTCGATTCAACGCTCTCAAATTGCATTTTTCGCGTGTAACTGTAACTATAACTGTTACCGTGTTACTATGTTACTGTGTTACCGTGTGACTGTAACCTAAGGTATCGCGTATCTTTCGTACTGGTTTCAGTAATTATGTTGCTCGGAACAGGTACGAAGGAAGGTCAACAAGAATACAGTAAAAGCATATTGGCTAAACTAGTCATTTACCGTAATTAAACGATATTATCTGGCAATCGGTATACACGACCAAATCATGCAACATCTGTAAGCACGATGACTTGTATAACACAAAAATAAATGGGACGTCGAGCATGTCGAAACAGCTCATCTTCTTCTCTTTTTCACATGACTATACGTAGAACCGAGAAAACTGCTATCACCGACGGCATCTCGGACCAGATAGGTCTAGCCATGGTCAAACAGAAGAAGAAGGAAAACTGAAGAAATGTAGCTGTAACTTTACGTAAGATCATTAACCTTTGCGTAATAGCCGAGTTGATGAAGATGACAACGCCTCGTTTGCTATCGTGCAAATCGTGCGCAAGGATGCGTAAAAAAACATTCCCTTCGATCACTTTCAACTGCTTTTCCGCTCCTTCTACCGACTACTCTATTAGTTGTACAACGCGCGTCAGTGCACATTGTATTATCTTTCCGTTCACGCCACGATACTATTACGTATGTATGTACTTGAACAGATGTACACGTATACTGTTGCAGAGTATGCAACCGGTTTAGTTAATAAACAGCAACACTTTTTAATATAGGTTAACAATAGTTTATTTTATTGTCAGCGTACGTACGTGCGACAACGCAACTTATAAACTTGTAACGTACTTACACATACACGTCCAACCGCGTGTTTTTCCAGTGACATCAACGTGATTTTGGCTGTCATGACTGCGTCGATTCGTAATCTCCTCGTTTGAAAGTCGGCTTACACTTGCTTACTGTTTACTGTACTTACTAAAGCCAGCACCTGCTCTCATTAGCTTCGCGCACTCGAATCGCGGACGTTGGGTCCGCGTTATTTTCGATTGGTGATTCTAATTTCTGAAACGAAAGATTCCATGATCGAAATATTTGATAATTGAGAAATTCAGTCGTTCGTTCAAATATTCGGTCGCTGTAATAATATTCGCTCGTTGAATTAAATCTGTTTCAGATTATCCTATTATATATGTGATTGTGTGTTCTAATGGGAAAGTGATGTAGCACTAAATATAAATAATAAATGTGGAAACCTCATTTGCAAATTACAGATATCCCAATACTTTATGAAATTTTAATTTGACGCGATCTGATACGTAATTTCTCAATAAATCAAATTGTTGTTAAATTTGTATTTCCACTTTCAAAACGTTCGAATGTGTGCGCCCAATGAATTTGTGGCTTCCAAATCATAAGACGTGTTGCAATGCAAACGAGATACAGAATACATACTTGATTTTCACTAATCTTGAAAAGCTCAAGTTTCTGAAATATCGGTAACGATTATCGCGACACGGAAATGGTAATTGTAATGGTAATACATTGGCTGTCAAATCTATTCCTACAGCTCGTCTATAATCTGTCGCAGATCTCTAAGATGCCTGACCGCTTTACGACTTTCTTCCAGAAAAGTAGAAGTAGGATTGGATGATGTCACTGGATTTCCATTGGAATCGTCCAATCGCATTTTCGAGGCTTCCTCTCCGCCACTTGAGGCAGATTCCGAACAGAATTTCTTACACCATTGGACATACTGGCCTTGAATGGAAATTCCAAGAACGGTTAGGCGCCAGAAAGCTCTGGTCTGTAATTCTACCATCTACCCCATGCATCTACTATTACTATGTATCTCTGCTATTATCTATGCACCACGGACAAACATGACATAACACTGTCAAAGTGAAAACAACAAGTTAGAATTTGAATAGTGTTACGTATAAGTAAAATGACCGAATTGATACAAGGACGGTGTTTGTTGATGTGCCCGGAAAGGGAACGTTGTATGTAAGTTACGAGCAAGTATACCATGAATAGTATTGTTATTAATGTTTATAGTTTTAAAGTTTAACGGATACTGTGAATATTATGAATATAAGAATTTTATTAATCTCTTGTTTAAAGGAGGGAGAGGAAAGGTTTGCTGCACAGATTCGAAATTGATGAGAGTACGAAAACCTCTCGACAACCAAAAGCTGATCCTATGAAAACTGTGAAATGTTTTGGTCGTCCAGCGGCCGGGTTGGTTATGACAGATCCGAATCAATTGCGTCCGGCAGCTGTATTACTGTCGACCATTAGACATTTGTTTACCGAGTATGAACTACTTTCAAATATTCTTATCTATTCTCCATTGTATTATCAATTCTCTTTTTCTCTTTCTTTTCCTTTTATCGTTCACACTTGTTTCAGAGTAGCTACACGAACAGATGTCGATTGGATAGTGACATATGACTTTCTGTTTGACCGTCTAAGAGCTGTGAGACAAGATGTTGCCATTCAAAGAATAGATGTTACAGCAAGTATTTCAATCTTTGAACCAATCGTTCGATTCCTGATCTATTCTACGCAAAGGTATAATCATCTTTGTTGTCTACCCTTGGTATCAAATTGCCGACTTGTTTAGAAAACAATTACAGACTGTGCGATCGAAATATCTCTCAATTTGATACAACCATTAATAATAGACACCTTTTTGAATGTATATCGCATCTACTAATTCTGTATGACCAATGGGATCAAATGATTCGTACATCGGACTCCGATATCCCTATGGAGCAACTAAAACTAGATAATAATCGCGAGCAAATGGAAGCAGTATATATCCTTTTAAACATGGGTAATGTCGAAGCCTTGACCAGAGCATTGATGCTTCCTCTTTGTCTCAGGTACGATAGAAGTACAATCAGCACATTTCTCACTGGATGGCAAGCTTTCTTACTCTATTTGTTTCTTTACAGAAAATCCACAAATGTTCAATTATCGATGAAGATATCGTTTGCCTGGTATTTAAAAAATTACGCACGGGTATGCAGCTTAATATCCCGACTTCCCCCATTACTGATATGCACAGCTATGATTAATATGACAAACGTTAGAAGGTGCATTATATGTACTATAAACTATTATCAGTCATATACTTAATCTCTTTCGCATCTAGAATATTCGTTCGATAATTTTAAAACAATTTTGTTTTTAGAACAGCATTGAAAATCATGAGTTCAGGATATAACAATAAGGTGCTCACGTTTCCAGGATTAAAATTACAACAACTTTTATTGTACAGAGACATAGAGGCAGTTCTAGCGGATTGCGAATTGCATGGTCAAATGTCTATCGATCAGAATATACTATTTCAAAAATCTACATTCAAAGAAGCAGCAGGATCGGTAGGTGAAAATGTTCATTTTACAATCGAACATTATCAAGGAATTTCTATATTTTCTGCAATTCTTATTGTTGGGGCTCTCGATAGTAAGAATTGTTCGATGCGTGGCCGTGAAAGTCTCAAATTTTTTTAAATATGTTTTCTATTTCAGAAGAATTCAGCAATATATTATACTCGACAAACTATGCATGATTTTCTACCGTCTATTCTTCTGGAGTCTGTATAGGGAATCGTAAGGAAAAATGTGTGCGAACGACACAAAATATATGAATGTTCACAAGTTGAACACTTCAAATGTAGCGGTAACATTTAGTCGGTAAAAAAGTTTATTCCTACGATAACATACAATGTTTAGTTTACAATTATTGCGAGTCACTCGACGAACTGCTCGAAGAATCTGTCGACATAACTTCAACATCTTCCGTTTCCTGTTTATGAGTATTCATTGCTACGCTACCTTGTCCGCTTACCGACAAATGGATTTCACCGGACGGATGCCAAGCGAACTGATTAGCCTGCGACACCGGCGGTTCTGAAATAACAAGTCAGGTGTAATCGATTCTATCGTATTTTACATGTAACGATAATATTCAATCGCTTTCTTCTTTTCAAATTCGAATTCATCTTGTTACACGCACCTCCTACAGGATGCCCAGTTCTATGCAAATCCGACGATATTCCAGGATGTGAACCCAGCATTTGACCGTTTAGAGGAAGATCGCTTAATCGTCCGAGATATCCTAATCTCATTTCAATGTCTGCAACAGGCATGCTCAAGGTTGTTCGACGCTCGAACAAATGTGCAGCAAACGTAAATGCAAATTCAAGAAATTATTACCTGTCGGATATGGTCTTCTAGGATCCCCTTGTTGCCACGTTAATGGAGCGCAAATAGCATTTGACGCGCTTATTCTGTGCGCGTACTTGATTAATTCCTCCGAAGGAACAGGTCGTTTATTGGCACGAGCGATCGATTGTAATTTCTGTTTAGCTTGATAAATGGCTGTAGCTAAAATTTGTTCAGCTTCTTTCAATTGCCGCTGTAGTTGTCGAATATCTTGATCTTGTCTTTCAACCTCTGCTCTAAGAGCATCCATCTTCAGATTAATTTTTGCCTGTTCGTCCGCACGATTCAGAGTTGCCTTTAATTCATTGTCCTTGGCTATCAAGAGTTCGGTTAACTGAGCATGCTCTTCGCTCGATAGTTTCAAAGGCTTCTGAGCTATAGTATTTTCAATCATCTCTCTAAAACATTACAGCATGATAATACATTAAAGTACAATATATGTACGTATATAGGTACGTTTGTTTAGCAAACAACCCATTGCCTTATCACATTTTTCTAGGTCAGACTCTACTTAACAGTAAGTATACTGTTTACTAAATGAATAACATATCTGTTTACCAAATTAGAAGTCATTTCCTTTTATTTCTTTATCGTTTTTTATTTCAGAGATCTTTACCGTGAATCCGATGTATTATTTTTTGAGGAAGGGTTATGTCTGAGTAGAATTTTTTTTCTTACTTTGCTATCAGTTCGATGTCGTCTATGAGTGACAACAAAACCTCCCTCGTACTCTTACCGGATGTCATCCCGTTTCTTTGACAATAAATAGGAAAAATTGACTCCTTCAAGTTGTCAAGAACGCCGAATTTATAAACGATATCACACGAATGTCAATACCGTATATAATAATTCTGAAAAAATCAATTTAATCCAGGAACACAAACTTTAACATATTTAATGGATAATCAAGCGAAGTTTATAGAAAATACAATTTAATTAGAATTATTAATTATAGCACATTATAATAACACACTATGTACATATTTGTATATATTTCCAATGAAACAGCGTCAACGTCATGCACGAGTGTACGACCTGTCCGACAGAAATTCTCTCTGCTCTGATTGGCTATCGATTCACTGCTGAGACAGGATCCACTGCGGATTGAATGCGCAGTAAAACAGTGGGGATGTGCGCGCCAGCTTAGAGAGTAAGAAAAGCGTGCATTACTGTACATACATTTACAATAATGGAACCTACGCCTGCATGGTTTTCTTACTCCCTAAGCTCGCGCGCACATCTCCACCATTTTACTGCGCATCCAATCCGTTGTGGATCCTATCTTAGCAGTAAATCGTCAGCCAATCAAAACAAAGAAAATTTCTACAGTTATCCTCGTTAACGGATCAAGCTGCGGCCTGGAAGTGTGCGGGAGTAGGACGCATTACTGTATTGATAGGCTCAAACCTCGTCTCAAAAAAGTTTTCTGGATATTTCTCAAAACGGATAAGCGAGCAATTGAAACTAAATGGTGAGCAATTATGGGCAACTAGAGAGTCATTTTTTGAGCTATGTTACATTAATATTGGTTATTATGGTCAGCCAGCTTCGCACAGATCTAAACCTGAATCTGAAGAAATACCAGAAAGATTGAGACTGGAAGAAGAGAAATTGTTTCAAGTTTCACTCCTCAGCAGTGAATATCGTTGTTTTTTTGTAGATAAAATTACAATTTAATCCATAATTATGTCCTATTTAAATCAGCCAGATTACGTGCGTTACGTTTGTAACTGTGGATCTTTGAAACCAATATCACAAACTTATTTCTGTAGACACTGTTCGAAAATACGATGCGGCTACTGTAACTGTCAAGAAGTAATTATTCGATATTTATTATTTAACGTTTGCTCTTGTCATACGCCTTTTCATATGTGTAACCTTTTTTACAGATCGACACACATTATTGTCCTAATTGCATGGAAAATTATCCATTTGTGGAAGCACGACTCAAAAAGAATAAGTAAGTAAAAGTTGCCGAAGAGTATGTTTTGTTTAAAACAAGAATTTTTTATCGAATTTCACGTTGATTTAAACGTTATGTTAACAGATGTACAAATTGTTTCGAATGTCCTTGTTGCTTTCATACCTTGTCTACGAGAGCAGGGCATGTGCCCTTTAAAACAGCACCTCCCAAAGGAGAAGAATCCAAAGATGCTAAAACGCCGCCAAAGAAGTTTTACTACTTATTCTGTTCGTTGTGTAGATGGACTTCCAGGGATGCTGGTATTCCTGATCAAACTGTTGGTACGCAGCTAAAACATTTGTTACACACAATTTTTAACTAAATTAAATGACCTTGTAAGAATATGTGTATTATTTAGCTACCGGTGGTTGGCCTGAACAAGAAAATCCACATGCAGGACGAATTAATGCTTTAATTGATTATCATAAAATATTGGCTTCCATAGAGAAGCAAGAATGGGAGAAGAAGGTTCGACCAAAGTGTCCTTCTATGCATGTAAAGTATTTTCTTAAAACTCTTATTTTAAACTCTTGTTACACTATTGAAAGTGTGTATATGATTTATATTGCTTGACTTCAGCCTTATTCTATAATATCTTTGGCTCGCAAACGGATCGTTTATCCCACACATACTCCAGGTAAAAACCAATCTAGCGATCAACCACCACCATCTATTGCTAGTGAAAATGTGGAAGAACTGCCGGTAAACATTTTTACAGATCCAGTGGATATAACTAAAAGTAAATAGTCATTTATAAATGAGATTACATTGTGAAATTCTGTACACCTTTTGAAAATAATTATCTTAAATAGTTACTACACTGGAACAAAGATTACAACATTTGGAGGTGCAAGCGGAAAACGTGAATGAATTACGTCCGCAGCGCCGAAAATATTTAGTTAAGAGATCACAACGTTGCAGAGCATGTGAGCACAGTGTTAATAAACCAGACCTCTGCCCACAGTCCACCAAGTTCAAGATTCAGCTCGCAGCATAGTGAGTATACAATATTTTATACATCTTCTCGCTTTTAATTAATTCATACATCTATGCCATAGTTATCATGTACCAGAGGTGAGAATTGTTACTTGCGAACCATTAAGACCAGGTAAAACGAGCGAGCTGCTTTTGAAATTTTGTAATCCAACTCAACATCAAACTCAAATAACACTACTACCATTGGATACATCAATGACTCCTGTTGAAGTTATATCCGAGAAAGAAGATGTGAAAGAAGAAAATGTACAACAGGTAAACGTGTTTGATTTATTTCATTAGGAAGAAGGTTATATTTTGAAAAATTGTTCCAACTATTATAATAGGATTCAGAATCCCCAAATTTATTGCCGTTTATTGTACGGCAAATTCCTATTGCGGAAGAAACTAAGCCCATAAAAGTTACTCCGAATGCGGACGTACTTTTGCCTCAGACTTCTCTGATACTTCCACCTAGAGATGATGCCGCTGAATATGATGATACAGGCGACACTCATAACTTTCAAGATGATCCTAAGTATGTATTTCCGTATTCGAATCTTTGCGACTAGTATTTTTAAACATTTCTTAATTTCGAATCTTTCGTAAAGGCTTGTAGTTTGGCGAAAAGGTAATAAGACAGTAATAAAAATCCATGTAACTCCATGCAAGAGTTTGGAGGAACACGAAGAAAACGAACCAATTGTTATTGGGTTTGTTATGCAGTACGAACATGTGAACACGATCACAACGTTAGAAAATAAAACGCCTAAAAAGCTGGATTTGAAGGTGAAGTTGTATCTCACTGTGGGAAACATTGTCGGCAATGCTTAATGCAAGTTCGATTTTTAGTAAAAACTATTTCAGCACGAATTATGGTAGCTTTCATATTATGTAATTCGATTAGAGAAAAGTAATGAACTAATTTAAATCAATTCTCCTTACGAGATACTAACGCATCGATATTTATTAACATTCTTTTTAGACGAAGTAATCTTCATGTTTTATGGCATGAAACATGCACCACGAAAGAGATAGATTTGTGAAGAAAAAAAAAATATAAATATATATATATATATAGAAAAGACTTTGAGAAAATATTTCTGTCTTTCCCTTAGCAATAAGAAATGTCTGGTGGTGTAGAGCACACCTGAACTGCGTTATCTATATGTTACACGTCAGGAGAATACAAAAATATAATGCAACGATATGTTTTTAAATATTTATTTTTGAAAGATAATAAATCACGCGTAGAACCATAATTTACAGCCTGCGTCCACGACGACCACCCTTTCTACGCGTAGAATCGGATGGAATAGGTGTAACATCCTCGATACGGCCAATTTTCATACTAGAACGAGCAAGAGCGCGTAAAGCCGACTGTGCTCCAGGACCAGGTGTCTTTGTCTTATTTCCACCAGTAGCTCTTAGTTTAATGTGAAGTGCTGTAATTCCAAGGGATTTGCATTTCTCTGCTACATCCTATCAAGAATTAATGCAGATATTAGAAACGTTCATACAAGATTGTTACATGTTTTATTAATTTATCTATAATGTATGATCCCAGGAAAAGAAATGCTATACATCGTATAAACGGCTATACGATATAAACTATGCATTTCCATAGGAAGGGAGCAGTTTAGTATTCCACAAACATGAACGCACCTAAGGTCAGGAGATGAACATTTAGGTGCTGCCTGGATGTGGATAGATCAACGTGTAGAGTTTTACAAATGAAAAGCAATTTACCTGAGCAGCAAGCATAGCTGCATATGGAGAAGCTTCATCACGATCTGCTTTAACTTTCATCCCACCGGTAACTCTGGCAATAGTTTCTCTGCGAACAGTATCGGTAGACGTATTTGTATTTGCATAGTATTAATTGTTCATGCGAAATATTATTTTGAAATGTACCTGCCCGAAAGGTCGGTTACGTGGACGAAGGTATCGTTGAAACTTGCAAAAATATGTGCAACACCAAAAACAACTTCTCCTTCGCGAAGTTGAGGTCCAAGAGAGACTTGGACTTCTTCCTTTTGTACCTTTCCTCTTTTTGGTGGCATCTCTGTCGAAAATAATATTCAATAATTGACTTGTGCGTTTGTACACCCTCAGAACGATTACGTTTAACGTTTTAATTGATTATTCATGCAATTGTGATCGCTGGATATAAACAGTGTGGGGTTACTTTCAGGTTATGTCTTGACACATAGCGTCCATAATGCACACGACTTTCGTGACAACAATTTCATCCAATTGCATCTTAATATTAAACATTAAAGTGATCGATATTTTAATAGATACGGGTGTAAATACATCCCCTCTGTTTATTCGAGCCATTATTTTTTGCATAACATTAAATTTTTTGGTAGAATACCTGTAAATTGTATTTACCGAGCACTCCCCGACACAACACGAACAGAGCAGGAAGTCTAAAAGGGAAAGAAGATATGTATCTTCCGGCGCGCGATTGTACAATTTCTAACGTCGATTTCAAAGAGTAATCGACAGCATGTCTCGATAGACGTATCGATAGTCGGAATTTTACGCGTGAACAGTGCTGTACTAATATCGATAGTCGTAGTCGATAATCGATAGTCGTAGATAAGTACGAAGGAACGCCGTAATGTGCGGCAGAATTTAAACCGTAATGCGTAAAAGAACGATATAATAACAAGTCGTATAGATTTTCATAAAATGAATATTAACTACTTGGAAAGTTAGTTTTATTATGTCACACATATAACAGAGTGTTCTTGTACGTTTCAGATAAATTTTCTACGAACATATATGTACAACACATCTTATTGATTCATAACGAGTTTGAACATATTTCCGCAAGATGTCGTTAATGCATCCAAAATCGGACACAGACTTAAGTGCTCATGCGCAGTTGGATAAAGGGTTCCAGCGCTATATTCACGAGTCGAGTGACCTATGTAAGTATGAATTTGTACATATGTAGATTAACCCTTTCGTTACGGTAGATTTCGATTTGTCAGCATGCATTCCGCAGATTTGTCTGGTCGAAATACTGAAACGTGTTGCTCATGTTTATTGTAATAATTTCTGACAAGATTTGCCGTTCGCATACCATAGACGGCAGAAATTTGTCGAAGTTTGCTGAGCGCTGCCAGTAGCAGTCAGAAGCAGGGCCTATAACTATATAGATGTATACAGATGACTACAATAGACACCAACGGTAGTGAAAGAGTTACAAAAGAGATCGAAGTTCCTGGTTTCTGGTCTAGAATGCTCGGTCTCAATGGCGTATGTTAGCATTGTTGATTTTCATTTGCCTTCGTTGGATGGAACTTTAGGCTGTTTTCGACTGCTTTAGGCTGTGATTGGGACGAAGATAGCGCCGGTGGGGGGTTGTCGGAACTGGTCGGGGTCGGGACGGCGTTTTGTTCGCCATCTAGCGGTCAGTTGGCAGTCGTAGCAGCGAGGCGCAGGCGGAGGTTCGCTCGCCATATTTGTTGTTGTCGCCGATGGGGTAGGCTAGCAGGAGTTTTCGGGCAGCTAGTGCAGTGGTAGTGTGTAATCTCGACGTAAGTTAGTCGAATTGTTCGCGTGCCCGCGTCGGGCTGAATCTTCGCGGAAGATACCGCGGACACAGTGCGAAATGTCTCTTACATAAAACTGGTGGGGCACTGGTGGCTCAGCTGTCCTACTCTGTTGTCGAGTGCGCGATTCTATGTGTGTAGCACGCGCGTATACATATAAACTGTGTTTGTGTACTACTCCCCATTCTGTGCTGGTTCGGTACTGTTCGTTCGGTGGTGCTGGTCATAGTAGTAGTAGTGTAGTGTAGTAGGTAGTAGTAGTAGTAGTAGTAGGTGGTAGGTGAAGGAAAAGGAGAGGAGTAGTGTGAAGTGCACCAGTGACGGAACGGTAAACTCGTTGAGAGGGTGAGGTAAGCAGGAAAAGTGTACTGAATTATACGCGCGTATCCGTGTATGCATTGTATTCTACATATATGTATGTGTGCATGTATACGTTTACGTATACATGGTGTGTGCGTGTGCGTGTATCCCTATCCTTCACTGGCGTCTGTCTGTATTTGTACGCGTGTACATATACGTAACACGTATGTGCGGAAGGAAGGTGTGAAAGGTTGAACAGCGAGATAGAGGCTCAAGAGGAGGTGGATGTAAGAAACAGAGAGAGGTTGCTCTCCCCTTGGTGGGGTCGGGGTCGGGGTCGTCGCACGTTCTTGACGTGGGTCTGTCGACCCGCCAAGGTCCCGATGCCTGCGTCCCTCGTCCCACGACGATCTACACCATCCCTATTTTGAATTTTCCCTTGTTCTGGCGTGACTCGCGTCGTAGCAGAGCCTAACCTAACCTAATTACACGCGGCCGTCCGTTTAACATTCGATGTTCCCATCGGCTAGCACTCTTATGGCCGAACTCGCTGGCCTTGTTCTACGACGTAAATACGGCGGTCGGCTCGTCGATTCACCTTCCGTCGATTTCTTCCGACGCGCGAACTTGGCCGAAACATGAAAACAGATTCTCCTCTCGCGACGGAAAAATCAATACGCTGTTCAAACATTTTAGCGACGCGAATCAGCTGTTCTTGTATCATCCAGCGTTCCGATGATTTCCAACTGTTTTCGCTGGTGTAGAATTCGTTCCGTATTCGTACGTTCCGAGAGATGTTTTCATTTTCAAATACGATTTCGAAGTATGTATCGAGGAACAGTACTTGGACGTTGGCGAACAAAAATCACTTTTTTTTTATTCTACGGTGGCAGTTGGCCGTTTGGTGTTGTGCCTGCACAGATATCGGTTACTATTGGTTTAGTTTTATCTATATTATCGGTCGTCATCGAGCGCCGTTTCAATTTCACCGGTAAAACGCCGTAGCATAGCTACTCGAAAGAGCATTCGAAAGCGAGAGACATGCGTTAGAAATTCAACTCGATGCGGCTTTACGCGTCGCGACGGGTTCAAAGTGACCCAGCCAGTCGCCGGGTTAATAAAATAGAAGTTCGTTTCCGGTCAACTTAATCGGAACCCGTCCACTAGAGTTAAAAGCAGCAGTTACCGGCGTAGCTGTCTCCGGTGACAGCGGTATAATAGGGGGAGGTAATATCGGACGCCGTGTTGGCGGCGGCAAAATGGTGGTCACGAACGTTCCCCCGAATTTATCAATTAACGTTCTCGCCACCAAATCCTATTCCTATTGAAAGATTTTCGAAAATCCATCTCGATGCATCGGCTGTTCTTCCACTCGTTTATCTATTTTTCCCACGGCCACCATTCCGCGTTTTTAGCTTGTTGCCCTGTTGCATGCGTGACCTACTCGCACTGTTTACAGTTGAAAAACCGCAACTGGATTAATTCAGTCGCGAGGGTGTGACAGCGTTCTTTCGATGTTGAAGCTATCGAACGCTAGGACCGACTAGGTTATTATCTTTATTATAAAATACACTGGCATAAATAGATATATTAGTTGCCTATACAGCTATTTTGACAATCTTAATAATTATACGATAAATAAACTAAAATTGTTGTGCTATAGAATATCATGGATTCAACGTATGTATAGTATGGGAATTACGTTGGCTGCAATTCTACGTGGTACATTACTTTTAAGCTTTACAATTAGTCGCATGTATTAGCTGTGTAGTTTACGAAATTCACGGACGCAACTGTTTTCCGGTGAACGCTAGTGTTCCGTGGCAGGGTTAAATGGACAATTAGACCCCGATGTAGAGTCTTTGATCGAAAAATTCTGGATCGGTGGTGGCCCGCCTGATTTCTTATCCGAAACACACCTCGAACCTCGACCTTTTCTCGGGATGAGAAATCAGCATGTCGGTTTCTAAGTTAAATGAACGAGACGAATAAGAGCGGATAAAGCATCGATTTAATCTTGTTCAAACTGCGTTTGAGAACATCGAACAAGGGAGGTTTGTCGGTTAACCCTCCGATAGCGGGTGCGGGTCTGCCTCGATATTTTTAGGCCTAGAGTGTCGGAACAGTCGACCGGAGCTCGATCTGTTGCCGGGACCATCAAAATAGGTCGAAAAGTATCTCGAAAAAATTATTCGTTGTCCGAGGGTAAATAATCATTTCTGTTGTCCCGCAGGCGGCGGCGATCGGTGCGGGGGAGGAGGGTGCCGGGTTTTCAGGTCCCTCTCGAACGGTGGCTCGATTTGTGATTGCGGTGGGGCCGTCGTCGGAGGGTAAACGTTGCTCTTGGGGGGGTGGGAGGCACAGTGGCCCGCAGTGTCGCGCGTGTCGATTCCTACGATAATTAAAACTGGCGGGCAACCTGGCTCGGTCTCCCGTGGCGGTGGGTGGTAGTGGCGGAGGCAGGCGCGGCGGCAGTGGTGCGGCAGTATCATCGGCATCGGCATCTGGAGGTGGGGGCGGAGGCGGAAGAAGCGGGGGTGGTGGCGGTAACGCCGGAGGTGGCGGCACCGGTGGAGGCAGAGGTGGCGGTGGTAGCGGCGGCGGCGGCGGCGGTGGTAGTGGTAGCGGCGGCGGATGGAATAGAGGCGGCAACAATTCTGGCGGCGGGGCAAGAGCCAGAGGGCCGGCCGATGCGTCCCCCGGACCCGGGACCGTCGATGACGGTTCCGGTCAGCACGGCGTCATAATCGACTGGGAGGGGACCGATTGCACCGATCGTTACTCCTTCGAGGACTCCGATCGTTTCGAGGAGGACTCCCTCTGCAGCTGGAGCAGCGAGCCGGAGTCCCTCTGCAACAACTGGAGGGGATGGCGGAAATCCACCTCCGTGTTCACCATTGTCCCCGGCAAGAAGACCGCCGAAGGTGAGTCCCTTTTCTAGTACACCTGTTTCGTAACGTCTGTCTACCTTTACACCGTCTACGTCGGTCCCCTTTCGTTCAATGACCTATCCGAATCGAGACAGGCTATTCATTTAAAGAATCGCGTCAAAGCGTAGGGTTTTGCGCGATACAGAGGGATCGACGGTTCAGCTCTTTGGGAACTGCTTAGGAACGCTGTTGTTCTGATTCTGGCGATCGTTTCGCGACTCTTTAGATTAAATCAGATTCTTAGATACTGTGCAGTTTCGCACATCCTAGCATTATACATATTGTACGTAGAACCTCGATTATTAACACGTTGAGTTGTATATTCGAAAAAACTGAATTTTCTTAGGATGTTTAGGATGCGAAAGAGAACACAATACCATTTACCTTGGCATATTTCAAGTTTGTACAATAGTTCGAATTTCGTTAATCGAATTGCTTGAACTTTGTGCGAATCTTTGGAGTTAATTCTCGGCACTCAACGTCTAAAATAAATTAACTACAGTAATGATCGGTAAAGTTAGGACCCGGCACTTGAATCGTGTCTCCTCGATCGGCTCCAATAATCCATGTTCCAGCATACAGCTCGCTTCCCGGATCATGGTAGTATCGGTAACATCGTGCAACAACAAATAGAACGAAATCTTGGGCACATTAGGGGAATAATCGGTAGCTCGGTGTTTGGTAGCTGCGAGATTCCTCGAAAGAAAGTCGAGAGGCTGATCGCGGAGGAGGTCCATTATCTTGAGCAAGTAAGAGGTATGCATTGTCGTTGGCGCTGCAGCATTGTAATTCTCGTGTCTCTATTTAAGAGTCTGCCGAGACACCCGCGGCCGTGTGTGACGCATACAAATTCCATGCCCCGTTGCCTCGAACAGGCAAGGTTAATGATTTCCACGTCTACCCGATTCATCGCCGCGTTCTCTTACCGGTTGTCTTCTTCTTACTCGTTCTTACTCGTCTCTTCGTCTACCAGCGTTATCTCGAGGACACAGTTTCCGTGTAGCCGCTCGCGATGTTCCTGTTTTCTCGTGACGATCCGCGTCATTGTCCGTTGACCTTAGCTTGTAAATAAAAATTATCCATCAAACGAAAATGTACAATTTTTGTTTACAAGCTGAGGGACAATTTCAGAGAATTTACCTCGTCGGTCTACCCTGTTCGATCTCAACGGGGAAGATCGTCGACCACGGGTCGGTTTGGACCAGGCCGAGACTCTCGAATCGGGACTCGCGATTCGCAGCGATACGAGAGTGCGGATAGCGGGTTCGAAGTCGTCCCCTACTTCCATATAGAGTCGCACAGAGACAAACAGGCACCCATACGAACGCAACGGGGCCGCGTGTATTCTGGTCGTTCCGGGCAGTCCTGTATGCACGAGCACGGACACGAGCACGAACACGAGGAGAGAGAGAGAAAGAGAGAGGGAGAGGGGGGGATTTCACTCGCTTCTTCTCCCGGCCATGGATCCTTTCCTTTTTCTTCTCGGTCCTTGCTCCATGCCAGAGCGATCAAGGCCGAGAAAAAGAGCAACCGAGGAGGCCACGAGGACCGGAGGGAGGAAACGTATCGTACTCGCTCTCGTTTGCGCCCGTGCATCCGCACCCACACCCGCGCTCGTTCGAGCACGTAAACAGTCGCTCTCTCTCTCTCTCTCTCTCTCTCTCTCTCTCTCTCTCTCTCTCTCTCTCTCCTCCTTCCGAGATTTCGTGCGTCGCAGCCGGCCGTCGGATTTTATCGTCGCGAATTATTTATCGGGAATCCGTCGTTAATTTACGCGAATTAAACGGATTTTAGGATCGTCTCGACGATTTTTACGATGCTCTGCTGACTGCAAATCGCGATGAGATCTCGACCATGGCACAACAACTTCTAAAAACATTGATAAAACTCCCCCTTTCGCCGTATACAACGCTTACCGGCGCAGGTACCGTCTTATGCTGTTTGCCTTTATCGATTAGGATTGTCCCAAAAGTTGATCAAAAAATAGTTGCTTTTAATGTTCAACAAAATGAACTGCGGTCAATACGGAGAGAACTGGGACGACCTAACATTGTTAGCAGCGCACGAATTCGTAGGACAACGATGGCCAGCACAGAACTTCTGGATGTAATTATAGGTAATAATAACCATGTGTTCGGAACATGGCAACTGTTAAATAATGTCGGATCGGAAAGGTTAATACACTCGGATATTTCGGGACGATGGCGGTCGTAACGGACGTGCCATAAAATCAGCGCGGTTATTTTCAGCCATTCAGCGGGGCCATTTATGACAGCGAGGGAACCCCGTATCGTCGTGTGCTTCAATTTTCCATAGACGAGTGCCATATTTTGCATCGGTATCGAGAGAGAGAGAGAGAGAGAGAGAGATAGAGAGAGAGAGAGAAAGAGAGAGAGAGAATACTTTCGCTGCGTGCAAATGTTAGGTCGCAGGTGTAAGCAAGTTCCGATTGAGATCCATCGCGACGAAATACCATGTTAACGCTAACATGTCGTATTAGTCCAATTGAAATGCGGACCAACAGTCGTGGACCGTGGTATCGTCGCGTATCGCGAATTCTGGTGGTTCATATTCCACCGCTATTTGCTCCCAAAAACTTGCAAAAAAACCTATCACAGTTACAAACGGACCTATCAGTCTAAACAGTTTACAATCGATGGACACCAAGTTGTGTCAGGTTGAAATCGCAGCACTAGGACGAGTTACATAGAAGCTAATGGTATGGATATAGCAGGGTATACCCGATTTGAGCGAGGAAGCATTTTCCTCGGATTTCCTTTGCCAAATACCATGGTCTCGTTCCGTCTTCGAGTTCGTCGTCGTCGTCGTACGCGTCCGCGTTAATGAAACCGGAACGACGCGTCGGCATGACGAATCGCGCTAGCTGGAATTCGACTCGGGAGCAACCATGAGTGTCCTCTTTTCGCGAGAAACGCGACAGCCAGTTTCTATTACGAAACACACGGTAATTGGAAACGGTTCGCGCTCGTTTGCGCAACCGGAGATGCTCGTGCAACCTATCCGGGATAGAATCGATTAGAAATTGATCGGTTCTTCTGCCGATCGACGGGAATCTCGTGGGGGGGGGGGGGCGAACAGTGTTCGCGGATGCTACAGTATCTAGCAACATCGACCGGGGCGAAACCCTCCCCTTCGAATTCTCTCTCTCTCTCTCTCTCTCTCTCTCTCTCTCTCTCTCTCTCTTTTTCTTTCCATCTATCTATATCTATGCTCTCGCGAGCAGCCTCTGTCACCCTCGAGCAACGGTCCGGCCGAAGCTCGCAGCGTTTCCATCCCTTTCCGTTTCAGTTTCTATTGCTGCTGGCCTCCTTTCGCCCCCGGTACCCTCTACCCCTCTATAATAAATTTTGCAACATTCGCCATTGTTTTCACTGTTGGGCGCCACTGTGCGGCTAGGTGCGAGATTTCAAGCAGGACAGCGTTGCGGCTTCACCAGCCAGTTTTTCCTAGAACCACCATTTTTCCCGCTACTCCGGATCGCTTTTGGATCGCGCATCTTCGTGGAAAATCAAAGTTTCTTTTCAAGTACTTTAAAAACGCGGTTGTTTCTCTATTGTTTCTCTTGAAGAAATCATCCTGCTATCGTCCTAGGTTATAAGCTATTGTTTACGCGATTCAATTACATCATGTTTAAATATCGATAATGAAATTCGATTTCGATTTAAAAGATACGAATCTGTATGTAGTGGGCATTAGAAGGTTCCCAATATCGAGCTTGAGGCGACAGACCGAAAGTTAGGAGCTTCGTCGACCTCAAAGACGGAATTATCTCGGAAAATGACAGTTGCTCGGGTGCTAGGATAAGGACCGGAAAAATCTGTCCATGGAAAGTCGGCTTCCTTCCCGTTTTCGGGTTACCGAGCGGCCGTGCATATAAATCACGCGCGACCATGGCACGTTTCAAGTTCCTCGGCTCGACAGTGATCGATGCCGATTGGTGGCATTCGCGCTCGCGCATCGAACAACCCCTGTTAACGAGATTCCACCGAGGAAACAAGTCCACTGGTGTATCGCCTAGCTTTCGACGCAATTAACGATCCCTCCGGCTTCGAGTCGAGACCCGAGTCCCATCCGCGTTTCTTACTAGAGCTCTTCGGAAACGAAATACTTTGCAAGAACGGGGTAGAATCGAGTGGAGCAGGCAGAAAACTCGGACGACTTTTGAAAAGCTGGGGCGTCGAGGTTCGTCGAGATTCCTCGAGATTCTTCGAGACCAAAACGTACGGACGTTGCCTGCGAGAAATCCGAAGAAAGTCTTTGCGAATCAATTGCGATATCGACAACGTGAGACGTTAAGATGCTGACTCCGCTGTAAAATTGCCGCGCAACCTCTGCAGGCATTTGCAGGGTTTTCGGAAACGAATGTCTTGTTCGAATAAAAAGTGATTCGGTAGTATCGATACCCGAAATAACCAGCGATTCTGATGCAGAACGGGTCAGCTAAGCACAAAGAGCGCAACGCCGCTTTCGAAGCGTGTCATGCGTGCATCTTATCTTATCTTATCCTATACGCTGCAATTACCAGGCCAGGAGGAGGCAACGGATGCGCGCACTCCGGTCTCTGTTGTCCTCTCCCCCCCAAGTCTCCACCGGCCGCTTCCCGAAAGACGAGACCCTCGGCTCTCGACCCTCGGAAATCGGTTTCGGATCCCGGATCGAGATGAATCGCGACCGGCTCCGTAACACGACCAGATCCGCGCTCTTGATACAATAGATTGTGTTTCGCGACGATAAATTGTGAGTCGCGTTGTCGTTGCCTAGGCGTTGCATCGGCGACGATACTTCGGACGCGGTGTTCGGGTTCAGGGTGCCCGAGCGTCGCGCGTCGCTTCGTTCGTTCGTTCGTTCGTCCGTCCGTCCCTCCGTCCTATTTCGTTTCGCGAAAACGAGAGTATCGATGGTAATTCAATCGTCGGCCGCTATTCGGGCTTCTTCGATCGATTTTCTCCGCTTTCGATCACGTATCAGGACCGACGTTGCCAGGGGATTGTTCGACAATTTCAATCGCGATATGGATCTTGTTAGGCTCAGGCGTTGCAACGCCTTAACGTACAATCAGTTTCGTCCGTCGTTTTGTAACTGTACCAAACCGATTTTTCAATTTCTTCTGATAGGATTGCGAGGAGAAAATTGTGTGAGAGAATGTCTTTAGTTTTTAGTGTAATGTCTTAATGTCACTTGGCTTAATGTTAATATAGTGTGACGATGATGCGCGCGTAATCCGTTAACCGTGTAAACTTGATTAATGTCGAAACGGTATCGCGTTTTCTCGGACGATACGACAAGTTGTAGAAACTTTACATTCGCAAATGTCTTGCAACATAGTAGCGAGAACGATGTTTTCGCTTCGATCGTGCAGGTTCCTCGGTCGACCGAGCGGCGCAGCGTTTCGCGAGCCGTTTCCATATCGATTATCCCGCGTCCCTAGGTCAGTACATAATTGCGCACGTCATCGATGCGCTCGGTGGTCGAGGCGTATCGATCGATCGATAGCCGGAAAATTCAAACGAATTACATATTATGCGTAAACGGTTTCGCCGTAATCGTCGCATTCCCCGCCTTCCGGCTTCGACGGATCGCGGCTTTCTCTTAACTGTTCTTGAGAAAAAACGCAACCCCCGGGTTTGGGACAGTTCCTATGCCTGGCTTTCGTTGTCGGTCGTCGGTCGTCGGTCGTCGGTCGTCGGTCGTCGGTCGTCGGTAGTTGGACGTTGGTCGTTAGTCGTTAGTCGTCACCGTTATAGGGTTCGGGAAGAGAAAGCGAAGCAGGTACTCGAGGATGTCGTAAATTAGTTCTCCCCGATACCGTGTCGAGAACCAGGGGTCTGTCCTGTGCGGCGACCACGCTGCAGAAAACAGCCGTTCTTTGATACATCGTTGACTTTGAGTGCGCTTCTTCTAGTTTCTGCTGCAACTCGAACATAAACTTACTCCTTGGATTAGTAACGGTTCACTTTCCCTCTTCGTACCTTCGTCTCGCCTGTTTCGTAAATAGACTGTGCATCTTTATGTAAAATTATTGTTTAACCTGCCGCATCGGTAGCAACAAACGGTCGGACTCGATCACTCGGATACGTTCGCACTAATCTAGAAATTAGCATTCGTAGCAAGTTGAAAAATTAAGCTGATCAGTTTGTTGTGTAAGAAAGAATAGAGAATATCCTTTGGTCGAAATCGAACATCGATAAATCTGGGGATGATGCAACATGGAGGTCCAGCTTTTTATCAGACTCGATGTCCCCTAATTTATGGCTAGTCTTGAGCAGTGGACCGATAGCAACGCGGTAAATTGGAATATTACGCGGACCCCTAGAGGCTCGAGACTCGACTGGCGATGAACAATGGCCGATGCATTATGCAGGCGCTGCGAACGCGAACGCGGACGCGGGCGGTATGAAAGTAGATGCGACGCGCGCACCCACGCATTCCTGGCCTGTTTATTCAGCCGGGAGAAGAAACGCGGAATATACATATGTATGTACTTGCGCGTGTGTCGGTGGCGCGGGGATTCCTTCGGGAAACTGGGCCGTCTCGCTGAAAGAAACGACGGACAAAGGGGGTGGATTGAAAGGATTAGAAGGGGGGCGGTCGAAGGGAAGCGGAAGATGCAGGCCAAGGAGGTGGATTGTCGCGGAACACGCGCGAGGGTGTACCGAGGGGATTAGGCGGATCGTTAACCCCGTAAGGGCCGCTGAATTCGCAGATTGCTCGCCCAAAAGAGTTTTTCATTGCTCGATAATAGAGCCTTCCTTACAATTAGCCCAAGTGGTAAACGATTATTTTTCGAAGTATTCTTCCAATTTGTTGTCGCAGATCTGTTGGGAGACTTAAATCGACGCTTTTGATAAGAAAAATTGAGCATCTGACAATAAAAGTGGAGTATAAATAACGAATTTGAAATTTTCAGGCGTTCACATTATAGGATCATCGAATATTTTGAAGCGTTCGATATTTTGGAGCGGTCAATAGTTTTGAAACATTTGATATTTCAAAGCGTTCGCTACGTTGTAGCCGAGAACTCTCGAAACTCCATCTGGACACGTGGTGTCGTTTAAAAACGAGCCTTCTTAATTGTTAAGGTCCTCGAGTGGTTCTGTGACGGTGGCGGGACGCATCTGGTCGCACAGCTCTAGAACTCTGCCACTTTCCGTCTCAAGTGTTTCTCTTTTTCTGCCTAACCAGCGCCGCGACTAACAGTTTACACGTGTTTTCCGCTCTCCAACTTCTCGCACCACTTCACGCGCCCGGTGATCGATGTTTTTAGATCATTGTCCAAATAAAATACAAAAAGAAAATAAAAAGTAAATTTTGCATCGGCCGGGAATCGAACCCGGGCCGCCCGCGTGGCAGGCGAGCATTCTACCACTGAACCACCGATGCTCGTGCAATCTTCCGTTCTCAGGTCAGAGCAATAGCCGCAAGTCCATCGTGATCAACGATTGACTTTCTCCTGTAGAGACATACGTAGATTGGATCATAAATGCTCCTTTTCATAAAGATTCTTCCTTTCCATAATTTTGTATCGTTGATAAATATTTATGTTAAAGAGAATAATGTGTGCAGCGTGTGGTTCGTTCCTTTTTTTTTTCGAAAAGAGGAAGACAAAAAAGAAACGAAAAGAAAAACTAAATAAAATTTGCATCGGCCGGGAATCGAACCCGGGCCGCCCGCGTGGCAGGCGAGCATTCTACCACTGAACCACCGATGCTCGTATAATTCTTGGTTCTCAGGGCAAAGCAATAGCCGCAGGTCCATCGTGATCAACGGCTGACTTTCTTCGGTAGAGACGTATGCAGATCGGAGCAGAAATGCTCCTTTTCTTAAATATTCTTTCTTTCCATAATTTTGTATCGTTGATAAATATTTATGTTAAAAAGGACAGTGTGCGCAGCGTGTAGATCGTTCTCTCGAAATGGGAAAGACAAAAAAGAAACGAAAAGAAAAAAAACAAATTTGCATCGGCCGGGAATCGAACCCGGGCCGCCCGCGTGGCAGGCGAGCATTCTACCACTGAACCACCGATGCTTATGTTCCACAGCGCTCGGACTCCAGTTTCGCTGAGAGAATGCTCAAATTTCTGTCCTCCAAATAGCTACAAACTGGCATCGTATAACAAAGAAGTTCCAGCAAATTCGAGCCATTGTTCTTTATTGCCACCGATCTACACCGATGTACTTTGTAGCATCGCGATCAAAAGACTCTCGGCTCAGGCTAAACCGTGTCAATCGTCCGCGTCCGCGTCCGCAGCAGAGGCTTCTCGCCGGAGGTCGAGGCTAGCGCGAGACAATAACGAATCCCTCGTCAGCTTCGCCGATGACTCTGGTTCAGGGTCGACCGTTGCACTTTCGTGGCCCCAGCATAACAAAGAGAACGAGCCGGAGGAGACCGACTGTGTCTGTCCTGGTCTTCTGCTGTGCATTGGCCCGCGATTCAACGTTAAGTCCCGGACTCTCTCTCTCTCTCTCTCTCTCTCTCTCTCTCTCTCTCTCTATCTGCCTATCTATCTATCTCTCTTCCCGTTCGAAGCTTGGAACGAGCAACGAACCCCCTCGAATCGAACGCAGGAATCTAATTTGTAACATCTAGCGAGAAAACGGATGGTTAATTGTTAGCATGCAAGTCTGCTCGACTGACACCTTGGACCCGGATCGCGAGATCTGGGACACGGGACTCCGGCACAATGGCTGTCGGGAGAACAACCCGAGGGAAAGCTTTGCGATAGGGCAGGTATTCGACTCCGATATCGGGTTTGTCGTCGAACGAAGTCGACGCACCTGGCCCTGCTGCTCGGATCGGCCAAGTCGGCTCGTCGCATACGATCCTTGCACCGCGTCTCTCTCGTACGCGAGCGAAACGACCAACGTTGTTTCACTCGCTATCCTCTTACCTATTTTCCTCTTTGTTTCCGTCGCACGATTATACTTATTCGAAGAAGAGTGTACGCGAAGAGCATGAAATGCCGTTTGAAAATATGAAATATCGTGCCCGGTTACGGAAATGTGGACGGTCGAAGTTGATAATTCTACGGGACGATGATGTACCATCTTTAACGTGGCAACCTAAAGTTTATCCTAAGAGAAACCATTTGTAGAACACGAGCTCGCAGAGGAAGGGAAAAATAATCGGAGATGCAGAGGCAGCGACAGCGACAGCGATCGGTCGTAACGGTCCCCCTGGCAATTTGCTCGGTGACCATACTCCGGCTGGAAAAAGCCTTCGATCGGGTCCGCATCTCGCGCGATGATGGCGGCGACCGATTCCAACAGGGAAAGGTACTTCAACCGGTTAAACTGACATTTACTGGTACTGGTTCTTCGAGTGGACACGGCCTTGGCATCGCGTTTCTTTCGACTTGCTCTGTGTCGAGGTTATCACGATACTCGATTTCACTGTGGCGTCGCGTTGCGCCGCCGTCGACTCGACTCGACTCGTCTCGATTCCCTTTGACGTATCGTGAAATTCGATTAGATTCGATTAACGCGATTTCACTAACGTCCGTGTACTTGCATAGGTTCGACGAAGTTCCAGGAGCTTGGCCGAAGCTACTCCAGACTCCAGATTTATCGTGCACGTCGTCATGCTGCCCCGTTCTTCTGGCTCAAAAATTTCGCGACACTTTTCCGAATCGAGGACAAGCGATGATTTGAGGGTCGAGGACCTAGGGGTTTAGTTCGGCTAAGAACCTACGAAGGCTGCGTGTCTCTTTAAAATCGAAACCAATTTATTGGAAAGGGAACTTTTTTCAAGTTTTCATTCGAGACATTCGAGTAGCGTGCCAAAAATCAATCGAAAGTGCAACTTTGAGTCGACTTTGACCTTAGCTTTGAATTCCAGTGAGTTTTTTTGTTTGAGGCAGCAGTCGGCGATTTTGAATTCTTCGGAATTATTTCGTCATTCTTTTTTAAATCTAATCTACCTTATCTTCGAGTAGATACTTTAAAGTTAATTCTTAGTTGTATTACATTAAGAGGCTCTCACGGGAACATAATTTAAAATTGACTCGAAGTTTCCTCTTTAAAATCGAGTCATTCTTCCGAAATGATGTCAAAATGAAAAGTAAATTTTGCATCGGCCGGGAATCGAACCCGGGCCGCCCGCGTGGCAGGCGAGCATTCTACCACTGAACCACCGATGCTTCTGTCGGGGACTGTTCGCATCAACCGCCAACAACTAAAACGTATTCCATACTTGCCGACCAAACGATAATTAACGCTTCGAATCAAATATAAAGTGATACAATGTTGGAAATAATTGTTGTATTTAAATGCAGCGTGACATACGATTACATCGATACAGATTGAAGATATAGAAATGAAAATCGGCTAGATGTCTAGTTACATCTAATCGGAGATATCAAAATGTAAAATTTTCATTCCGGAAATTAGTTTTCTATTCGAACAATAATGGTCTTTTTAGCGCGAGACGTTCGACGACGTGACGGGACGTAACCAAAGCTGCGCTCGTGTACTCGTCGTCGCATAATTGTCTGGTCAAAATTCGCCGAAAAGCATAGTTTAGGGATCCTCGGCGATACAGAGGAAGCCTAAAATAAGGGGTCGAAAATACCTGGAGATCGGAGAATAAATAGTCTACGTCGGCCGCTTCGCTTCGTTTTCCATCAAACTGGCTGCCTCGCAAGACACTCATGAAATATTCATTCGTCGTAGGACGAGTCTTTCGCATCGGCGAAGCGACCAAACCTACCAGCATCGCTCATTAAAACTTTCTTCCCTCCATTAAGTTCCATTACCCGTCTTCTTCACCCTCCGCGATTACTCTAGTCCTCGCGATCGGTATCGGTGTACAATATCGTCACGAGAACCGTCAGCGATCTCTGTACCGTGCGTGTGCGATCGTTCGATGCAGTCCTCTCTGGGTCGATTCGATTCGGCTCCTCCTACGAATCATCGACCGTGGTGCATTTTCAGCGTTCATAGCGAGTAAGTCTCGAGGAGGAAATCGAGCGAGAGAAATAGAGCAAGAGAGGGAGAGAAAGAGAGTGTGTGTGTGTGTGTGTGTGTCTGTCCTGCGTCGGCCGTTTCGCAACCGACTCGATCGTCAGGTGCAGGTGTTTCCCGTTCCGCTACCGTAACATTTATTCCGCGAGAAAGAGGTTGTCCTGCTCCAGGTGCTTGATCGTCGTTGACACTTGAACAACCGACCGAGGGAAAGAAGCGTTCGTTGCAAGCGGACATCTTTCTTCGGCGATCTTCCCCAATTATGGCGACCGCGAACAATCGTGATCGTGACGCAGCGAGCGGAATAGTTATCGCGCCGGTACCAGGCTCATGCCCGTTTCGTTGACGTCGACTCTCGAGCTCATTCTTCGGCCGAGTTTGTGGTTGTTTCGCGAAACGCGAAGCATCGCGTCAGATGCCGGCTGTGGGAGCACAAAGGCGACCAAACGAGTCTATGGTTCGACTATGGCTAATAGCTAATGGCTAATGGCAAATGGCTAACTGCTAATGGCTAATGGCTAATGGTTTTCGTCTTGAGACCGCCTTGGGACTAGACTCCTCCGGAGAAACAGGATTCTCTCGACAAAGTCGAAACAAGGCGTCGATGCATCGTCTTTCGATTCGGGTAATTGCTTGTGAATTGACCTTGGCAAGTTGAAGATCGGTAGACTGGCAAGTTCGCAACTTTGAATTAGTTTGATCAAAGCCTTGCACTAGGATTCCGTTCACAGCTAGGTCGATTAGCGCCTCTTCAGTGACAGTGGAATCTGGCCTTGCTTGTTTTTCATTTTTCGCGACTAGGATTTGAAAGAAAAAAAGTGGTAAAATTTTCGAATATGCAACTGGTAACCCGGAAAAATTCACTAAACATAGACAACGTTCGTCTATTTGAAATCGTAATAAGACCGAGCCAAGTTTCATTCGCAATTTAAGCGTCTGGAGCGATAGCCAGTGACGCTTTCATCCGGCGTCACGTCGCATTCCACGGATTGGACGACGACACGATTGCGCACCGATTCCCACGGGATAATCGGAGACCGCTGTATTTTTCGTTGTCCAAACACCGGGAATGAGAAATCGTTCGCTCCGTCTCTCCTGCCTCTCCCCCCCCTCTCTCTCTCTCTCTCTCTCTCTCTCACTCCCCCCTAAACTCCGCCGAACGATATTCTTCGGGTCGATGCAACTGGTCCCTGAATCGCGGAACGGCTACCACCGGGTCTATGAGGGTGTACGTGTATTTACATAGGACGGTTTGTTGCGCTCGGTTTCCAAGATTCGGGAGTGAATCTGGGAAAAGCTTCCGCTGTCCACGGAAATTGGCCGATTGCAAACTAAAGTATTCGTAGATTGCCCTGCCCGCCAAGAAAGTTTCATTCTCTTGAACGAACGAGACGTCGCGCCCCGCAATTAACGACGCCAAAGAATGCGGTATATCGGTGACGTAATTCGGAAAAGATTCGCGCGAAAAATGGATCCGAAGGTAACCAAGAAAATGAGACCACCAAAAGTGTCTAACTTCTGCAAAAGCAATCGCGTGATCCATCGACGCGAGTGTTGTGCGAGCCCTGCTACAAGTCATCGAAGATGGAGGAACATCGGAGAGACCCTGCAAGGACGGGCTGGCGTAGAGCGTGGGCCAACCTTGGAATTTCCATTTCTAGAAGTCGCAGCTGCATCGATTCATAAGTAATTCCCTGGTGGCGGCGATGGCTGCACGCGGAACGATCGCGGATCGAGTCTCAAGGATTTTCCCGAATCGCCTACTTTTCCGCGAGCGTTGATTGCTCTCGGTGTTACACCGTGTAATCCGCAGTCGGAGTTAGACTGCTTCGAAAGCTCCGGCGCGCGCGTCGCGCAGCGTCGTTCCGCTCGCGAAACTTCCGCGTCGAGCGAAAGCGCTGTGCTCGCTCGAATCGGGGAGAAAGTGTCCGGGCTGAGACGACGATTCTTCGCGATCACCGGCCGGGAAAACGGAAATGGAAAGTTCTGATGGACGAAGGGGATTAACGAAGACCCGGTTGCTCGATCATATTTCAGCGAGAGTTCGTGAACGTTTCGCGCAGGAAACGGAAGCGATTCGAGTCGCTTGGATGACGATCGAGTGGCCGGATCGTGGCCTCCTATGCGATCCTACCATTTACAGAGGTTCTACGATCTACGAAAATTGTTCGGAATTCCAAAATTTTCTCGTTCGAGGATCGCGCGCCAATTCTACTTCGAGAAACTCGAACTTTCAGTTTTACAAGGCGTAGGAATAGAAGAAGAAGAAGAAGAAGCAGAAGAAGAGGAAGAAGAAGAAGAAGAAGAAGAAGAAAGTAGAAGAAGCGTTCGGCGATTCCGCCAGACCGTGTTCGGGCGATTCTGTTCTGTTTATAGTCGGATTTATCAGATCCGAGAGACTCGACCTAGCAGAATCCGTTTAACACAGATTTAGCTCGCTTAGCTGCAGCCTAGACCCGACCCAGACCTCGTTCGCTTAATCCGACCGCGATAGCTACGACCAAGGCCTAACGAATTTTATTCGAGATGCTTGGGAAAATCCTCTAGCCGCTGTTGAGGTTCTAGGTAGCACGATAGCGATGAATAACGATTTGTTATCGGTCGGCAAAATAACGCTTGCCCGAATAGGAAATCATTGCCGGTCGCAAATAATTCGAGAATCGGATCGAAGCGGCGCGGACGCGTAGACAGGCGGACCAGGGGAAAGTAAAATGTCATAAGGAGCAGAAAAAAGAGACTGCGAGTGGCCGAGGGGCCGCGAGGAAGACTATAGGACGAAAGGGAGAAAAGCCGGCAGGGTTTGCTCCGGTTTGCCGGCTTGGACGAAGGAGAAAGAGTGAAACGGGGGAAAGCAGAAGGGCTCGACGGGGAAACAGGGTCGGAGAAAGGGAGAAAGGGAGAAAGGGAGAAAGCGCAGGCGGCGTGCTCGTATTGAGATGTATCCCTGTATCTGTATCCGTATAGACTATAGAGTATAGAGGAAGCTTGCTCGTCGCCATGACGACCGTATCGATCCCCACCGCCGCAGAGATATGTAAGAAACGATTCACAGTTAGCGAATTCTATCCCCGGGGCCGGGGCGTTAATGCGAATAGGCTGCTGGGAGAGTTGCAAAACTCGATGGCCTCGGCGGCATCGACGGCCTCGACGACACCGCGATAACACCGTCGCGTCGCGTCGCGTCGTACCGCAGCCGTAGACACAGCCGCGATGTCGTCGCACCGTCTACATTCTACATTCTTAACCGTGTAAGCGGTTACGATGTTACGATCATCGACGCCTTTTCTCTCGAGGCTTCTTCTGCTCACTGGCAACTCGATTATCCGAGCGAAGCAGAGTGATACGAATTTTTGGATAATGTTTGCATATGGGTTGCCTCGGATCGAATTGCAACGGATGCAGAATTTATTCGAAACTGTTCGAGTTCACGGAGCAAAGAGCCACGATTTCGCATTTTAATTTGGAGAATCCTGGGGGCGGCAAACGAATAGGGAGTCCGTGGCTGTCGATGCGCGGATGTTTCCATCATTTTCGCGTGGCTTCTTCATTTCTCGTCGAAAGGAGATCGCAATCGCGCAAATGGACCGTCGCGTCGCGTCGAGTTAATCTCGGCGGTTGTCGGATTCGGTTCTTGGTTCTTCCGTGCGGGGGAGTCCATTTATATTATCATGTGTCGCAATGGACCCGCTAATCGAGCCTGCGTACTACTTGCCGAAGCAACGGAGAATGGTCAACGAAGAGAGAGAGAGAGAGGGGGGGGGAGAGACGCTTCGTGCTCGGACCGAGTCGAATCGGAGAGCGAGTCCGGTGCGGTTTGCGGTTCTATTATCTTGCGGGAGATCATTATCTTGCCGGTGGATGAAGGACGAACTCGCAGATTCCTCCTGTCGGTATTTAAATAACAGTCGAAGGGGGTAATACTCTCGGCTGACAAAGGGTTACCGGCGTGCCGGTTGTTTCGCAAAACCGTTCGAAACTGTTCACGAACAGGTTGCGAATAAACTCAGAAGTAATCGCGTTCCTGGAAGCGCGATCCAAGTTGCTATTGCAAAGGGTGCACCTCCATTTTCTGCGGCCGCGGTACCATTCGTCGAGGAGAACAGAGTCCAACGATTCGGAATACGTCCACCGTTTTCCTTCGAAACGAATTCAACGATTAACCTGATCCGTTCGATCGAGACCCGCTCTTTCGACTTCGTCGGTCGGTGCCTCGGTTAAACAGAGCTCCCTCTATTTCAGTTTTCAGGCATTCGTGTAATCCGCGCGTCCATTGCCAATTCGCGAACGTTGTCACGCGATCGTCGGCCTACGGTCGTTAAGCATCTGAACCGCGGATCGGAAAATGGTAGCAACTCGGACAACCGAGGCCAAACTACTTTTCGGAGGTTTCCTTCGAAGAACGTCTACCTTCCGCAGGCTCGATGCCTCGGGCACTCATGTGTACATACTCGGACGCTTCGGTTTCGAGATTCGAGATGAGCCCATTAACGTCTCTTTCCTTCCCTCTGCAGTCGCGAGCGGACGCCGGAGAGCAGCACCGCCGAATGTATTTGCAAGCCGGTTACAGGGAGGACAGAGAAGAAGACGGCGCGGCGTTGGACACGGCTCGAGGCACGTTTCCACGCACTCCTTTCCCTTCGGGCACAGACGCGAGTACGATCGGTCGACCAGTTGACCAGGAGAACCACCGGGCCTTGCCGACCCTGGCCCCCTTTTACAGACGACTTCGCCTAGGATCTCGCCGACGGACGGCCTTTAAGCCGCCATATTGTCGCTATCTTGTCGATTTCCTTCCGTCGCTCTATATAGCACCGAGTTTCATTGCACCGCTTGCAATTTGTTATCAGAACCAACGAGCAACTATTAGTTTCAACGATTGAACGGAAGAACACTGCTGCCCGTCGTCCCTTTCCCCCCTTTTTCGGTCGACTCCTCGCACAGGATCGCTGTTGATCGGCCATCTTGTCGGCTTTGTTACAGTCGAATCGATTCATTGATTTTCGCATGAAAAATTTAAATTCTCCGAATATGCATATTGCGAATATATTGCGAGAAACTAAATTTCCATCGGCGCGTAGAAAAACCGAGATTTCCGGAAACATCGGAGTAATTATAAGACACGTGTCGCGTTAACGATCCGGAGGTTCTCCGTCGGTCGTTAAACCCGTGCCCATTAATAATAACGATGATTCCAACGACCATGAATCAGAGTTAACCCCTGGCCACGTCGATTGATCAGCGGCTGATCGGGCGCAGCCACGAAGTTTCAGTTTTCCCGAAGGTCTCTCGCGTTTCGTCGCTACGTTTCGCGTCGCGTTTCTGTTTGCGGAGGTCCGTTTTACGTATCTAAAACCTGGACTCGCGCCAGCCGAGTGTCTCTCGTCTCCCGGAGAGTGATCGAGAAAGATCGAGGAGGATCGAGGAGGATCGAGGAGGATCGAGGAGGATCGGGGTATTCGTATCGAATAGCGAACCGATGCGTTCCGAAGCATATTCCGAACCCAAGTAAATAGAGAATAGCGAACAAATTGATTCGGTTAAGGAAGGTTTCCAGTGGTTCTTAATCGTGGATGTGTTGCAACGAGAGCATCTGCACCTGCTCGATGCCCAGCAACGTGGCGACGCTTCGTCAAACGAAACGGCCGGTCTCATTGTTCGCGGACGAACGAGGAAGAGGATGACGAATAAGGGGTTAATGGCGCTCGACTAAAAGAGATTAGATAGGGAGCGTAGGGGAGCGACGGAACGCGGGTGTGTGCGAAAGGGAAAGAGAGGAGTCCTTAGTCAGCATTTTCCGGTCCCTTTCTTCGCTGCTTCAAATGAAATATCGAGAGCGGATTCCGCTCGTGGCGAAGAACCGCCGATAAATCAAAATTCAGTATTCCGTTCCTCTCGAATCGCATACTCTCCCTTTAGTCCTTCCGGGAACATTAGAAACGTCAGGGAACGCGCTGAATCAACTTCTTAACACGTTGTTGTGTAACATCTCGTCGAACTTGTGAACGCGAGGGGTGAGAGGCGAGGCTCGAAAGGCATGGGACAACGGGTTAACAACAGAGAAGTTCTAATCCCTGAGGCTGTTAGAAACATCACATAGCAACGGGTCAAGGTCGGTTCGACACGTTGGACGTTTTTGCTTCGAATCCTAAGGTTCTTGCGCGTCATTTATTCCAAAGCTGTCATCGTACTTGTCTCCTTAACCTTGGCTTTGGCCATCGAGAAAATTAGGGTAGAATCGAGATGGAAGGTAGGAAGGAAGGATGGAGGGAGGGAGGGAAGGAAGAAGGCTAGCTAGTTGGCCCGCGTTAACGACGCCATCGATCCCCGCAAAAATGGAATCGATTCGAGGGGCTATTAATCCCACCTGTGCCCTGTCCGAGCTCGGATCCGCTTCTCGCCCTTTCTCGACGACTGTCAGCCGTGCCCCCCTCCCCACATTCCGCACGGCCCACGGCACCCGGCGCAACCCGAGGGCAGCAGCAGCCGCCTGGAAGCTCCTCGAGATCTTCCCTTAGTTGGATCGTGTACGTGTACGCGTTCGCGTTCACGGGCCATTAGTCCCGGCAAGCACATTCTATTACGCTCCGTGTCACGGATATTCGCGGAGGATCGACCAGGAATGCCTGCTACTCCCCAGACCACCCTCTGTCCCGGGAACTTTTCGAAAAGGGCTTAAGGGTTGCCGTAATCGACTTTCCAGCGCAATGAAAACCCGATAGCGGACAAGTACTTTCGCCGAACCAGAGTCCGACGATCGATCCATTCGCTCTGGAAACGTTTTACCTTGCCGGTAATGCGTCATTGACCCCGCGGTCTCCATTTCTTTCATCCCCATTTCGATTCGTCCGTGCTCTCGCCCCGTTCGAACCTGCTGCATTCCGGAACGGTCCGTTTTTTTCATCGTTATTCTGCGAGTTGGCAATCAAGACGTTGCAGAGAGAGAGAGAGAGAGAGAGAGAGAGAGAGAGAGAGAGAGAGAGAGAGAGAGAGAGAGAGAGAGAGAGAGAGAGAGAGAGTGGCATTTGTAGTCTCTTTGGGAAAACGAAAGGGAGTTTATTCGATACGAACGGCGCGCGTCGCGTCTCCGAGACGCAGACGGTAACTCATAACATGCTTGATTAAATTCCTCGCACTCGAATGCTCCTGTACACCGTTAACCAATTTTATTGAAACGTCTTCCACTCGATGTGTCGCTGTTCCTCGCGCCTCGAAGAGCGTCGCGGCCACCACCCTCGGCAATTCTTCCTTTGTAGCGTTCTCTCGACTAGTAGCTGAAGAGACACCGTGGATTAGAAACCGGCCCGGTCGCTCGAAACCTGAAACCTGAAACTGAAACACCTGCTATCCAAATTGGCCGGGACCGGGTCGGGTCCGGAACCCGGACTCGTTTTCTTTTCGGTTAGTCGACGACGAAGACGAATGCCGCCCTGTCCCCCGGGGGTTCTATGTAACCTGGATGGCGAGATGGTGTGCGCACCCGCGCCCGATCATATTTCAAGCCATGGGATCATGGCCAATGGGAGAATTGTAAGCGGTCAACGGAGCTCCATCGATTCCGCGACCGAACACGCGCGCGACCTTTCCATGTGAGCAGTTTCGCAAATTTGCGGAGATTTTTACTCTGCTGTTATTGCTCCCGGAAAAACGACGCGTTCCACTTTCTCTAGAAAAATTCGGCATAGAACGCGATTGCGCGACATTCTACAGGAAAACTTGATTCAAAAAACTTGTTTCGAATCTTTATCGAACCACCTTTGACCCTTGACGTCCTCGTCGAATCTCCCCAGCTTTAAACCCTCGCCCAAACAAGAATACGTGGAAAATGCCCACCAAGAGCACGCGTAGTTCTTTGAACAAGAGGCCGCGGATTTCCGTTCGCCGCGTCGCTTCTGGTCAGAGTCAGCCTAAAGGAGAACAGCGAGAAACGTCCATTCGAGCGACTCGCTTTTGTTCTTTTTCTCACGTTTTGGTTTGAACCCACCACCGGTGCCGGCCAAATTCCGCCGGGGAATAAACAATTTTTACGGTTCACGATAGCGAGCGCACGTAGCCGAGAGGAGAAGAGAGAGAGAGAGAGAGAGAGAGAGAGAGAGAGAGAGAGAGAGAGAGAGAGAGAATGCTGGCCGGGGAACGTGAAGGGCGGATAAAAATTGAAATCTTCGGGCCTGCCTTTTCGTGCGTCTAGTTTCCGCGTTGCGAGTTGCGAACCGCTCGGGGTATCGATCGGCCGCGCTCTCGCGGAGACTGGGGTCGATGCACTGCGTTCCGTCGCGTCGTTCAACCACGTGATATTTGTTTTCAGAGAACCCCGGGGAGAGATATTCGGAGCATTCGTGGTCATTAAAGCCCCGTCGAAACAGAAGCGTCCAGCAGGGAAACAGTTTGAAATCGTTTTCTTCGGTCGTTCGGAGAGCCTCGCGTCGACGCATTTTCTTCAGATTCGTTTATCCAGGAAAACGTCGCGATGCTCTAGTCGCCGATCGCGTAGGGGATCGACGAGGAAGAACGACTCGGCTCGGGTCGGCGGGCAAACGTGAAACGGTCGAACGGTGCAAAGCGGGCTGCAACAGGTACATCCTCGGGGCTCTGTTCCCGATAGGGAACGGATAACGCGAGGCAAGGACCTATCGGTGGAGAACAGGAGCCTCGGAGACACGGAGAGGTTCTTGTTCTTCGATCGCGCATCGAATCATCCCTTGGCGAGCAATTTTCACTCAATTTCCGGCAACTACCTGTATCGTTCCAGGCTGCTGAATCCTTGGACTGCAGCGTTCGGGTCATTCTAACTAGCCGTGTCCAAATCTTCACCTAATTAATGAATTTTCGACAACCTCGTGTTACTCGTTCCAATTTTCATGCAGCTCCTGTGCAAGAACGAACAACGGTTTAAACACGCACAAATTGACACTGTAGCTTGAGCATCGAGGAATAAAATTCTTTTGATAACAAATATTCTCTTTCCGAAGCATAACTCTTTTTCATTGGCTGGAGAGTCGTCTTTAGTGCGAAGGTGATAATTGTAAAAATTGTTGTCGGCTTATTCCAGCATGATTCGGGAATCGGTCAGGTAGAACCGCGGCGAAAGATCACCCAGTCGCGTACACGGGAGTGGAGCTTTCTGGCACCGATCCTGTTCATATTTCAGGATCCTATTCTGCCGGTGTACCCTGGAATAGGGGTCTCCAACGACCCCTGCTGTGAAAAGCAAAAAGAAGGATAAACAGCTATTTTGCCGTAACACGATATGTCACGTTGCCGGGGGTCCCAGCCCCACGTTTCCTCTAGAAGTTAACAAGGGGGTGGGACGAGGCTGTGGTCGGAAGGGAAACGAAGGTAGACTTTTCTGTGGCACCGATTTAATCTCTTCTCCTCTAAGATGAGAGAGAGAGAGAGAGAGAGAGAGAGAGAGAGAGAGAGAGAGAGTTTTATTACATCCAAAGTTTATACGATTTCACCTGTGGGAGCCATCTTTGCGATCTTAACGACTGTCTCGCGACCGGATGAAAACGGGAGCCTTGCTTGGGTGGGACGACGAGAGATTTCCTCCTCGCGACCGATATTCCCGGGTTTAATTCTCCGTGGAAACGGTAATTCGATGCCGACTGATTTCCCAAGTATTCCGACCATCCCAGCGATCCCGAACCCCGACCAAGCCTGATGCAGATATCGGGGTTGTGCAGATTAGCCCCGCTCCCTTCGAGCCTCGTTCTACGAGCTTCGACCCAACAGCCCTAGAAAACTCGAAACCGGGTTAAGGAAATTGCGTGGCCGAGCAGGGATCGTTTCGATTGAAATTCCCATCGATGCGACCAATCGAATTTCTCACTGATTTTTCGTATCCTATCCGGCTTCTCGACTTCGCCATCGAGTCCCCGCATCGTACCGACGATGGGCAAAGTCGACGCGGATTCTACGGAAGCCTTTTTCTTTCGCATTTTGGAACATCCGCTCCAGCTGCATCGGTGTCGGCGATTAAATGCAGGGGCGAAAGAACTTTGTCCTTGAGTGGGATACGGGGGTTGTGGTTAGGGGACGGTCGTCGGAAGAGAATAGTCGTCGAGTCGAATAAACACGACAAGTCAGAAGTCCGCGTAACAACCGTAGACGCGAATAACCAACCAATCGAAGATCCGGCGATGGAGATATTTTCGTTCTCCTTAGGTCGAAGTTCAAAGACTCCGGAAGTTCGTCTCCTCGCTTTTGGACGTTTTGGGATCACGCCCTCGACGCCCTCGACGCCCTCGACGCCCTTGGTCCGCACGACCTTAATAGACAATTTACAGGCGGGACGTGCGCCTATTACGGTGATTTCGATGCTCGCCGAAGACGAGCCGCTCGCCCGCCGTCTCTCGATCCATCGTTCCTGGTAAAAGGATCTTCGATAAACTCCGAGGAATTACCGAAATCGTTTCCGGTCTCTCGAACGCATCTGGAATCACCAGAAATTCTGCTTCTACTTCGCGAAATATCTGTTGGGCTCGATTTTTTAAAGATCCGCGGAGGCTAACGCTCGTTTCATCTCGATCGATCCGCTCCAGTTTCCATCAACCCGATAAATAATGGAAGAAATGGAATCATAAAAGTGTTACGACCACGATTCCGGTGTTTACACGGTCCGGTCATGCAACGTTGTTGCATAGCGTGGGGCCTGTGCTCGGACCGAGAGCGAAAACCTTGACAAAAAGATAGAGAATCGCAGAGATTGACTGCGATATAAAGAAAGGCAACTTAATATTCGAAAGATCAATACCTTTCAACGATTGGGCGCTCCAGTTGAAAAGGTAGACTGGAAACGAGAATTTACATTCTCTCTTTCTTCCTTTCTCTCTCTCTCTCTCTCTCTCTCTCTCTCTCTCTCTCTCTCTCCCTCTTCCCCCGCCCCAGTCACGCCTGTTCCTCTCGATACCAAAGGAAATGACATTATTAAGGCCCGTTATTAATGGAAATTCGGTTTCTATTTAATCGGCGATCGTTGTCGGAAGGAAATCGAGTCGACATGATGCAACGTGTGCCCACCGTTCACCGATCGATCGATCGCACCAATGCGCCAGAATTTCAGATAGAATTTCCCGATGGTCGTTGATCGAATAGAAAATACGTTTTCCAGCTCAGTCTCGCTCGGCATTTTCCCGGGCCGCTTTTTGTTCCTCGATAAATTCTACCGATCGGTCCTCCCGCTCGAAACCGACGCACCATCGCGTCGTGTCGCGTCGCGTCGTTCGGACGAGAACCAGGCAGCCCCGATATACCGGCACTTTGCAAAAATTTCCATTAATTTTCTCCCCTTTGTTTTTCATGCAAATATTTGGACGATCGATCGGACCACCGGCCGCATGCCGATCGAGCTTTTGTTCGCTCCTGGCCGCTCCGCGCCGCGCCGATACGACCTTTGGCTCGTTCTGTCTTCGTTTTAACTCTGTTCTGCAACTGACGATTGTTTCTCGGGAATTTTCCGCACTGCAGAGATTCCAGGGAGTAGCTCTGGAATTGCAAACTAAAATTCTGTCGCAATATTCGCAACGTGCAAAAATAAACGCTAAAACTAGCAAATTGTACTAACGGAAAACTACTAATTATCGTAGAAAAGGGCGATAGGCCCATGTGTAAGAACCTTCTTGTAATTTTTCCGAGGCAGCAGTCGCGGGAATGGTAAATGCACCTCGCACACGCGTCGTTTGCTAGGTCGCAAGTTTATTCAATGCCACAGTTTAGCAGAGGCAAGTATCGAGCAAAACGAAATTGGAATAAAGGGACATTGAGTCGGAGAAGGTTCGAGAACTGTGTTCCAGAGTAGATCGATTCGGAAAGAATCGAGGAAATTTTCTTTTCATTCCCTAACGTTCATCTGCGGCCAAACCGCGGAAAGTTCCTTTTCGTGGTCGTACAAATCGCGAGCGAGGAGCGAGGAAAATCCGGAGAGAATGCTGCAGCTCTATACGACACAGTTCGCCGAAGAATCTGTAACGCGATTCACATACCGCGCGAGTCACCTCGATGCAAGTTCCTCCGATTCAAGTTTCCCCAATGCAGCAGGTTGTCTTTACGGGAGCTCCCTAGATGCAGGCTTCTAGCTTACAATACCTGCTTTTTGCAAGCTTCCCTCTTTCGGCTATGTCGATCCGTCGTAGATATTAATCTTGTCAGCGGCGCGAGATTTTGCGGAGCGTCGGGAGCCAGCGCCGCGGGTATTAATAAAGTTATCGACGTCGGCCAGTAACGATGTTTATTATCGGAGTGGCTCTCACTCCGGGCTTTCTTGGTTCATTCACGCCACGCTTCGAATCGGCAAATAGAATTCTCTCTCCTTCTCTCTTGCTCTCTTGGTTTCCTCGCGCCCTTCCGATTGCCGTTCTCCATTGCCGTTCCCATTGTTTGTCGTCGAAGACTTTACGAACTTGGTTGGCCGCGCGCTCCCACTCTATTAGCTTTTTCGGCGGCTCCGTAGCGCTCGTTCCGCCGTCGAGCCCGTGCCGTCGCGCCCTGCTCCCGGAGGATCGATGCAGCCTCGTGACTTTTCGAGGTGCTCGCATGCCCACCTGTATCCGAACATTAACGAGCTCTGCTTTTGAAAAGTGGACACACATCGCGCTCTCGTTTCCCGAGTCGAGTCAGCTGTTGTGTCGGGTGTCTTCGAACTAGAGGCAAACCGAAAAAGAAAAGTAAGAATTCGTAGCCGGCGCCCTTTGTAATCCTTGACCGCCGTAAAGAGGAAAGCTTGCCTGACCAATGGGAACTAATCACAATAGGGAACTGGCTTTGATAATAAAATGCAGGATTCGAGAGGTAGCGGCTGGCTCTCTGCGCGGATTTTCGCGAGGACCGAGTTTCGGTCGAGTCGTGGATCGATCGATGGGACGAACGGTCTCTCTAGAAGCGTGATTTACCGCTCGATCGAGTCCGAAATGAATCCTCGTCGATCGATTTTCGTCGAGAGTTCTCTTCTTTTTCTGTTTTCGGCTATTCGGTTCGGAATCCCGAACGGCGCTTACGTCGCTAACTTCCTTATCGATTTTCCTCGTCGTCGCAGGCGAAACAGCAAATTCGCGTCCGGGCTGCCTTAAATCGTGGGACAGCGATGCGTAAAAACGCGTTCTACCGTTCCACGACGGTGTAAAGCCATTAGATTCGCATGAAAAAGTTGTATGCTAAAATTATTTAGCCGCGGTAACGTCTCTTCGAGCGGATCGTCTCTTGGAAAAGAGAGGCAGCCGAAAAATCCGACGACGGCCGTTCAAATTTGGTTCGTTTTCTTCAGATGGACAAACGGTACCGACGCTGTGCGAGCTTGCGGCGCGTTGCGTGGCCTCGCACATCCCGTTCGAGCTGGTGGAGCACGTTTACCCGCCCGTGCCCGAGCAGCTCCAGCTCAGGATAGCTTTCTGGAGCTTCCCGGACAACGAGGAAGACATCAGACTATACTCGTGCCTTGCCAATGGGAACGCGGACGAGTTCCAGCGGGGAGAGTACCTCTTTCGACAGAGAAGCGTAAAGGACACGTTGCAGATCGGTAAGTGGAACAACGAAAAATTTCTATCACAGAGTCTCGACGGAGTCTCGACGGAGTCTCGACTGCACTTTGACTTTGTTACGTTCCGACGGAAGCGACCGTAGGCTCGTTCGCGGTTTCCCGCGATAACCAGTCATTGCGTTTCAAGATGATAATTGAAAACCTGAGCCCGTCGTTTCCCCGCCGTTTCCTCGCCGTTCCCTCGCCGTTCCCTCGCCGTTCCCTCGCCGTTCCCTCGCCGTTTTCTCGCTGTCGATGTCGCATCGATCCTCCGTCCTCTGTAATAAACCGACGCTGAAACAAATTTAACGCCGGATCGACTAACGAATTCTCTTTGTCTCGAGAAGTGCGCTCGGTTATCCTGAAACGCGTTTAGTTTCGTAGAATCTGCTTTCCCTAGTTTCATCGTGTTCGCAAAACGTTTCCCGGGCGGTGTTGTTTTTCACCGAAATTGATCGTTTATTAATCGTTTCCCTTTGCGATCGCGGATTCTGGATTTCGGACTGGAACTGTACTTTCGATTGTTTGTTTGTTTGCCTCCGACAGGGTTCCACCTGAGCGCCAGCGTGAACTCGCAGACGCTGATGAACGGCGTTAGACCGCAGTTCAACGTGGCCGTGACGTTCGATCGCCGGAAAATCACGTCTTGCACGTGCACCTGCTCCTCGAAGGCGTATTGGTGCGCCCATGTGGTCGCCGTGTGCCTTCACAGGATACACATGGTAGGCAAAGACTTTCGTTTCCAGAAAAATTGCGCCGACGGTAGAGAGGTCTTTCCGATCGAGTTCGGGGCTCCTATGTTTCTTCGACGATGAGAATTACCTTTGGATCGTTTCTATCTCTAGTTGACCGTGTTTCTATCTTCTTCTTGTCCAGTCGACACAGGTGTGCCTGAGAGCTCCGGTCAGCGAGTCCCTGTCGCGACTGCACCGGGAGCAACTGCAAAAGTTCGCGCAGTATCTGATCAGCGAGCTGCCGCAGCAAATCCTGCCGACGGCGCAACGTCTCCTCGACGAATTGCTGTCGGTGCAGCCGAGCACCATCAACAACTACTGCGGCGCGCCGGACCCGACAGCAGGACCCTCGGCTCACGACCAGACGTCGTGGTACTTGGACGAGAAGACGCTGCACGACAACATCCAGAAGATCGTGATCAAGTTCTGCGTGCCGGCTCCGATCGTGTTCAGCGACGTCAACTATCTGAGCACGACGGCGCCTCCGGCGGCAGCGGAATGGTCCTCGCTGCTGCGACCTCTGCGAGGACGCGAGCCCGAAGGGATGTGGAACCTGCTGTCGATCGTCAGAGAGATGTTCAAGCGAACCGACCGCAACGCCATACCGCTGCTCGAGATCATCACCGAGGAGTGCATGGCATGCGAGCAGATCCTGATCTGGTGGTTCAACACGAAGGTGTCGTTGCTGAACGGGACCGGTTACGGGGGCAAGAACAACATGAGCAGCACGGTGCACGCCTCCCAGCACGCGTGCTCGTCCCTCTGCGACGAGATCGTCGTTCTCTGGAGACTGGCCGCGCTGAATCCTGGCCTGTCGCCGGCCGAGCGAGATATGCTTCACAATAGGTTTATCGCCTGGCATATGAAGATCATTGGCAAGGTAGATCGTTGGAGGAAGATCGTTGACAAGGTAGTCCCTTTGTTCCTCTTTCCCGACAAGCCAGCTCCATTAGCAACGCTTCGGTTCTAGGTGACGAAGAGTCGAAGCAACTCGGTGTCTCACAATTCGCACAACAGAAATCACAGCGGCGGACACAAGGACTCGTTGAAGCACGACCTGGCTGTCTTCACCGGTTTCAAGTCCGCTCTGGAAGCTTGCTACCTGGACTGGGAAGAATACACCCTGCCGGGTATCACGTATACCGCCGGAAGCAATCCCATGTATCATTCTCCGTTTACTTGCTTCCGGCGCCTCGGGGATCCCAGAAACGAGGTCAATCAGGTCAGTCCCGGGACCCGATGCGGATCGACCCACGCTTCCGTCGAGACCTACGGCTAGAGCGGCATAACATTGAGACGGGGAGATATTCGGCCTGACCGAAGCGAATCCAAGCGACACCCTACTGTCCTTTAAAGCGCGCGTTCTTTAAAGGACGGTCGACTCGAATAATCGCTTCGAATAGTTTGCGACCTTTCTGCGGATCGGTCTACTTGAAATTCAAATTCAAATTCATCGTCTTCCATTTATTACCGCTACTGTATCCTATCGTACGACTCGTCGATCACCTCGTCTATAGGATCGTCTAGGATCGCTAAAGATTATCGTTGCGCCAGGTCAACTCCAGCGCAGCTGTGCTCAACTGTCAACCACCGGTGTCCCATCACTACAGAAGACGATCGTTGAGTCTGGGCTTGGTGGAGTTCGTAGACAGAAACGCGAGGGACTTGACCGGTCTGTGCGAAAGAGGAGGAGGCGGAGGTAGCGGCGGCGATGGGAATCGGAGCAGCGTCAGCTCCGAGGGTTTCTGCGAGAACGAAACCGACATAGCCGACACGTTCGAACCCCAGGTGGTTCTCTTCAACTGTGCTCATATGAATAGCTGCGCGGAGGACTGGCAGGTAGAGAGATGTAAACGCGTTAAACGTTTCGAAAATCTCTACATTTTCGAAGACGTTCGTTTAAATGAAACCGAAAACCACGACGAACGAGAAACCTAGTTAACGCGGATTATCGTTAGCCGCCGTACGGTTTTTTTATTCGCGAAATTGTTTCAGGAGGGCAGCGGCGGCAGCGGGGGCAGCGAGTCGTCGTCGAACAGCAACGAAAGCCTGAAGAACGCTCAAGATTCGGACAAGCACCGACCGATCGCCTCGTCCGAGACTCATAGCGATAGTAGCGATAGTAGCAATAACAAGGCAGAAGCGGACCTGAAGCGCAGCCGCGCAGCGAATCTCGAACACCGCGAGAAGTCGCGGGTAACGTTGCCGAAGGGAGACAACGTCAAGGATAAACAAGAGTCCGACCTGGAAAAGGATCCGTCTAGGAGGCCGTCGAAGGACGAGAGTTCCTCGTCGAGCAGCGATAATCCGTCCTGCGACGAGTACCACGTTTACTATTACGATCCCAAGGCCGTTGCGAGCACCAACGGCGCAAACAAGGACTTCAACAAGGACTCGGCGTCTTCGGGTCCGCCAAGTGTCGGCACTATTCTGGGCAATCTGACGAAAACTGAGGATCCTTGGGACATTCTGTTTGCCAGGGCGGAAGGACTCTATGCTCACGGGCACACGCGGGAAGCTTGTACCTTGGGTGTGCAGCTCGGAGAAGAGCTGCTGGCCAATCCTCCTAATCTCATGATCAACGAGCCTCGCGCACCTGTCAAAGGAAAGAAGAAGAAGGTGCCTAGATATTTCATCTACCGGGCGCGTACATCAACAGAATCTCTGACCGACTGTGTGTGTGTGTCTCTTGTTCCAGCAACAAGTGAACCCGGCGTCTCATCAACTCACGTGCCTCGCGTCGGCTACCTTGGCAAAGTGCTGTTTTCTCTGCACGGTTCTCGCAGAAAATCCCGAATACCACAATCTAGCCTTCAGAGTGGGTCTGTTTGGCTTGGAGATGGCTAGGCCTCCCGCCAACACGAAACCTCTGGAGGTAAGCAACTGTGTGTTCCGTTGCTCTAGATCTTCTGGCGCGCATCGACGATATAGGTGTACCACTTGTAATTTTGGAATTTTGTTCCTCCAGGTGAAATTGGCTCACCAAGAAAGCGAACTGGTAGGACTGCTGAAGAGGATCCCACTCGGTCCAACCGAATTGGCCATTGTTCGACAGAGAGCCGAACAACTGAGGGACGGGGTACTAAGGTCCAGAGGTCACGCATTGCTCCCCCTGATGTTGGCCAGTTTCATATTCGACGCCCTGAACACGACAAGTATGAACAACTTTGTACGCGCGCGCGCGCGCGCGTGTGTGTCGATCCGATCGTTTTACACGGGCATTGGGGTGGTACTCGCGTTTTATTCAGGCCAGACGATAATTCTTTCAGACAAGAGAGAGTTAAAGTTTGAATGGTAGAGGCAGAGAATACAAAATTGTGGAATGATTCGCAGGAGTAAAACACCTGCCCACAGACGTTGACGAGAACCTCGGATTCGACGCGGCCGTCACTGCTCTGGGGCTGAAGGCGAACGTGAGCGAGGCTGATCATCCCCTGCTCTGCGAGGGCACTCGGCGTCAGAGGTAGCTCTTTTCAAACTCGTTAATTATTCCCAGACCGTTTAACGAAACTGTTGTCAGTAACCGCGCTTTTGTCTTGCTCAGAGGGGACCTAGCTATCACGTTACTCGTCCAGTACAAGTCCGATCCTAACAAGGTTGCCAAGATCATGAAGAAACTGCTGGACCCCGACGTTCATCAGTTGATCAAGTCACCGATTATTCCCTTGTTCTATTTCGTGCCCGGAGTGCCAATACCAAAGAGCAGCGAGGTAACAATTAGATCGTGTCTTGATAAACCCGACGATCTGCAGGATCTTATGCTAACAACTTCTGCTTCAGACGGACAGACACCTTCCCGACGAAGAGTGTCACTCTCTTCCTCTCGGTGGCACAGACGTTGGCAACGGTGACAGTGTCGTCGGTACCAGCAGCAGGCCGCACAGCAGCACCAGTGCAGAATTGGAAACCGGAATGAGCGCATTGACGGTACAACCGCAGATCGTTCAGCACACTGTGCCTACCAGGACGAAGGAAACAAGGTTCTCCACCTCTGAAACAACACTCTCTATTTTTACCATTTTACAGTTTTAATTTGACAAAATTGATTTTTTTATTTTTATTTTATAAACTCGGAGGTGATTGTGGTGTGGTGAAGGTGAAGGCGTTGAGAAGAAATCTTGAAATTTCGATTGTCTTATGCGTCCGTTCTTTTTCTTCTCCCTCTTCTTCAGATACAAAAGTAAAAGATTGTACCCATCCATCCCGAATCAGCCATCCGAGGCTGGGGCTCACTTCATGTGCGAGCTAGCGAAGACGGTTCTAATGAAGGCTGGCGGCAGCAGCTCCACGTCGTTGTTCAACCCATCGTCCACTAGTTTGAACCATCACCGTCCACACAGAGCTCTACACATGTGCGCTTTCCAGCTCGGCTTGTACGCGCTGGGACTTCACAATTGCGTAACGCCTAATTGGCTAAGTCGCACGTATTCGAGCCACGTCTCGTGGATCACCGGTCAGGCTATGGAGATCGGATCGTCGGCGATCTGGTTCCTCATCGACAGCTGGGAGGGACACTTGACGCCACCAGAAGCGGTCAGCATAGCGGACAAATCCTCGAGAGGAAGCGACCGGAACATGGTGATAGCGGCCGCGGAACTGGCATTGTCCTGTCTGCCGTACGCCCACGCGTTGAATCCAAACGAGGTTCACAGAGCGCTTCTACAGGCAAGCGATGTCCACTTTTTCCTCTGCAGTACTCCCGTTCTTCGACTCTACCGTTGTCTTCCGTTTCAGTGCAAGGAGCAGGGCGACGAGATGCTGGAGCAGGCTTGCATCACCGTCGAGAATACCGCGAAAGGTGGAGGCGTCTATCCGGAAGTGCTTTTCCAGGTTGCCAAGTATTGGTATGAATTATACGAGAGGGTGAGTAGATCGAGATCAAACTCGAACCGCTAGCTATCAACGGTATCATGAAATATCGATTAAAAGGCGGAGAACGACGGGGTGCAGCAGGACGACATGAGCCACGACCCTCTTCAGCTGGACATGAACAATGTCTTCATGGTTGAGCTGGAACCTGGACCGCCAGTGGACATGACGAATGGACAGATGATGCCTGGACCGGCCCAAGCCGTGGTCGTGACAAGCACACAGCCACCCCCGCCACCATATTCCACTCTGCCAGCTATAAACACGCTGACAACTTCATTGGGTAACTCGATTGTTAGCTCCATATAATATAGTTACACATACTATCCAGGTTGGTTGATCTTGATCTCCGATTTCAGGACTTGGTATGCACACACCGTATCAATACTTAATACACCCTTACCACTCTGTGTCGACGTTCGATGGTTCCATGCCGCCGAACACGGTGACTCTGACACCAGCGCCATCGCATATGCAACCGTATGCGTACCACGCGGCATTCCCGTCCCATCCGGGACATCCCCAGCATCCCCAACATCCCCAACACCCCCAACATCCACAGCATCCTCAACATCCGCAGCATCCTCAACATCCACATCATCCGTCACAGACCGCGCAACCACAGTCTCTAGTGAGACCGCAACCTCAGTACTACACGCAGCCTCCACTACCTCCACCCCCGCCGGGTGGTGCGGTACATCTGTTCCCAGTTAAGCAGCCTATGCCAGTTAATGTAAGCATTCTCTGTGTTCCTTAATCATCATAAGATTTTCTACAGTGACGATATTGTTGAATTTATTCCAAAATTCCATCTAGACTGGCTCCTCGCGGGCTCGATAACACGATTATATTTGGAACAACAAGTGCAGCTATGCGAGAGCATAGCACCGCGAGGATTCACCAGGAGAGTGAAACACTTTGGTTTCACCGATCATGTTGAGACTTTGTAAACTTATAGGCTTATATGGGCTCTATTGTTGCCCAGAGATTTCATTAGAATAATGAAACATTATTGATCGTTCATATTCAAACGATAAATAGTTATCAACACTGTTCAACTGTTTCAACAAAATCGATGACCCCCAAGTCCTTGCACTCATCTTGCCAGCGTCAGTTGTAATTCGACGTTTATAATTTTCTCTCTTTATTCTTTGGTCTAACGGTGGAATATTTGTTGAAGGTTCATAGGCAGCAGACCCAGCGGTATAGTCCGCAGAAGCTCCGGGCCCTGGTCTCAGCCTATCGCGTAGGGATGCTGGCCTTGGAGACCCTAGCTCGTAGAGTGCACGACGACAGGCCGCAGGCGAAATACGCGCGGAATCCACCTTACGGGGAGGACGTCAAGTGGCTGTTGCGAGTCTCTAAACGCCTCGGCACCCAATATCTCCATCACCTTTGCGTTTGCACTGTAAACAGCATCGTCAGTCCGTTCGTTCTACACGACGTTGTGCTGGAAGCTGCGCATTATCTAGCTAGAAATAATCATGCCCTCGTGCTGCAACATCTTAGATCGGCTTTCCTCGCGCCTCTTGTTCACAAATGCCAACAAATGTTAGTATCGTTTCTCCTTCGGCGTCAGTCGGAACGTTTAATCTCTTCTGTTCTCTGCTTATCTCTTAACTGGGTCGACAATGTTTCCGACGCAGGTACATCCAGTGCATGCACCAGAAATTGTACCATTTGGTGGCTGGTGACTACGAGGAATTCGCCAACGTCGTCTGCGCTGCTAGGGCAGCGTTTCACATCACTCCCGAAGGACCCGTTCAGTTCAAAGAGTGGCTACAATCTATCAAAAGGTAATTTCTTGGACGGTTCTACGATGGCTTTTTCAGCAGGCATACGGATACTGTTATGTCAAATAATATTTGAAATAATGTCATTTGAAATATTCCCAGATCCGATAGCAAAGAGATGCCCGAGTATTCCATGCATAGTTATCTTATTCGATATCCAAGCAGTCGAAATCGATTCAATAGTTAGTTGAATCAGTATTCGTTTCACCAAAATAAACACTTCCAAGGGCCATAAACATTGTTGTTCAAACTAAATCGACGGCGCGCAAAGGGTCAATCACGATTTTATAGTGATCCTGTAATTAGTATCGAGGGGTTGATGAAGATTAATAATATCGTTTCTCGTAGAACTCAATCGTGCAACAAAGAGCTGTGGGCACAAATTAACGCGGCGTTGCAGCAGAATGGCAAATGACACAGAACGGAGCCAGGCGAGATGTGGCTCAACTCCCTTTCGCATCTTCCACCACCGCCTCAACCGACAACGACGACGGCGACCCTCGTTCTCCAGCACCCCTGTCATACTTGTACGCACGACAAGGTCCAAGATTTTCACAACGACGTGCATCGTCGGCACACGATGACGACGACCCAGGCCGCGTCCCGAGCGAGCGCAGGACTTGGTCGAGGTACGGTCGACAATCGCGTTCGCATAATCTTCGGTGGGGGAAACGCAGGGAAGGAAATGATCGATCCGAACCGGCAGCCACAGTTGCAGCCGCAGCCGCAGCCGTAGCAGCGGTAGCAGCAGCCGTAGCAGCAGCCGCAGCAACACATAATTCTGATCTTAGTTATTAAATGTGTCCAGAAAAGATAAAAAAAGAACACGACTCACTGTAATTGTAACTGTAATTAAACGACGATGCGTGAAATGAGGAGAGAAGGGGGAAAGGAACGGAGAAGAAAATGGAAACAAAAATAGAGCCGAGAAAAGTATAGAGGATAGGAAATGGTCGCGTCGGATAGTTGTCAGAATTTTCCGCTTTTTGGATCGTTCATTGACACAGTGGTTTTCCCGGGGAAGTGAGAGTTATCTAGGGAGACGAGCGATTATAAATGATAGCATATTATGTATCGTAGACGCGTCGTGAAGGCACACAGACACCATCTCATCTTCTTTTCTTATGCGCAGAATAGGGAAACAGTGAGTACAGAAGAGAGGGAGAGAGAGAGAGAGAGAGAAAGGGAAACAACAAATATACAGAGAGGGTGGGAGAGAGAGAGATAGAGGGGGGGGGGATACAGCAGCGGTAACGTATTATCACAAAGTACAGACACGCAACGAACAACAGAAAATCGGAAATGAAGAGGAAGGAACAAGTACGGGGGGAAGACAAAGGGAGACAGAGAGCGATGTATTATTATTATTATGAATATTATATCATTATTTTATTATTATTTTAATATTTTATTATTATTATTTTATTATTATTTTAATATTTTAATATATTATTATTATTATTCTAATTATTATTATTATTATTATTATTGTTATTATTATATTATGATTACGATTATTACGGGATGATCGATAAATCAAAATTGATTAGGGTATCTCTCTCCGGATGTACGCGCACGTTCGCCCGAGATCATCGTTGCAACTTGCGACGAAGACAGAGGCGAGGACCGATTGACATAGTATAATGGGCAAAACATACACCTACACACATGCTTCGCAGACACATGTACACGCGCACGTACACAAGAATGAGTAATTTTCGCGGGAAGAATCATGGTATACATGGTGCGGTAATCATTTCTGTTTTAGTTTAAGACTTCGAGACACGTGTTTAGCCGCGGATAGATAGGAAATGTTATTTTTCATTCACATAGATAGGATGAATTCTTGCGTCTTATTTTACATTTGTAAACAAGATAAACAAATTTTAAATATCGATAACGAACGTATATTTATATATAACGACGATATTAAGGTCAGATTCAATACGATAAGTGATATAATTACGTAAATATTCTCGTGGTCAACGAACAATTTTGATAGTAAAGATGAAACGTTTTTACTTTTTTCTTTCCACCCGAAGATAAAAAGAAACAAAAAAAAAGAAAACTAAAACGGCCACAGACCTCACGAACCGAGACCACTTTCCTCCCCTTTTTCTCTCTCGTTTAACTTTGCTACTGATTATACAACATTGTTTTCGTAATTAGTTTTTTTGTTTTCCTTATTTTTCATTAATCTCCTTATTACTATTATTATTATTATTATTATTATTATTATTATTATTATTATTATTACCATTATTCTAACGATTATTATTATCACCATTACAATCGTAGGCGTATATATTATACACGTTCGCAAAACAATATTCTCTCGTTTCTTGTCGTCACCGACAACCCGTAAACAAAATGATCTCTGTAATGTTTAAATTAAGATAATTTGAAATATAAATAAAGCAAAATTATATAGCTGATGTCACCACCTTCGAACTTGAGCCATCCACGCCCACGCAACCACGCCAGTCATCGTCCAGCTGAAAAAAAAAACTGTGAACTGCGAACACGTGCGATGCAGCAAAATGCATCATCATTCTCCATTTGGTTCGTATAATTTCGATCGTCGTTCATTCCGTTTTATTCTGTTTCGTTTGGTCTCGTTACTCATCCTTTGAATTAATACCGCGCTATTTGTTTTCCAACAGAAAACGCGCTCCCGCTGCGATTCGTTTTAGTGGACATTCTTCGAACAACAGCGCGGAAGAGAAGCACGATAGAATTTCCAGGAGAGACGCGTCACGCAAATGTCACGCTAGAATATGATCATCCTGGCCGGTCGTATTTCGGTAGCGGGACTGATAGATGTTTTCGACAGCAATCGCGTTCAATGCGATGAGAAAGCAACCAACACGCAGAAACGGACGAAAGCGATCGTCAAAAATGGCCACTGCCACTAATTCGCGCTACCGCATATTCGGTATTGGGAAGAGCAATATTAAACGTAAATGCGTTCCGAAACGGTAATCATAAACGAGATCACATTCGTATCAGAGATACCCGTTTCGCGTGTATTCTAAATACAGCTATGCATGTGTAATTAATATAGCCACGTTGGACAGCTTGCAAATTGAACAAATATCATTATTTCTTTAATATATTTGAATATATCAACTTTTCGTTGGGTGCAAACAAATGTATTTAAATTTGCCAACAAAGGACGGTTCCTTTTTACTGTTACAATAGTTTACTGATGAGATATTAATTACACATGTAGACACGTGCACGTGTGTCGCCATTTCCGTTTCCGTTTCCGTGTCCGTTTTGGAGATACTGGCGGGCAACGTTCCGTAGGCCGTATAGTATGGCTTCGTTCTATGAACTCGTTGAAATCCAAATAAAATCTGATCGGCCGAAACTATTGTTCGAAATTCGAATCGATCCTCTCCGTTCCTTTGGAGTTTAGAGGGAAACGATTTCTTCGTGTTTTACTTTCCGACTATTGTTCTTCGAAGATAACGATATTAATCAACCGATCATCCGTCGGACGATTAAAATAAATGTTTTCGCTCGTAGTATTCCGTACCACAGGGTGGTTCTAAGCTTTCGAAAAAGATTTGAAACGTTTGAAAACGTTCTCCCTTATATATATTGTTATATATATAATAATAATAATAATAATAATAATAATAATAATAATAATATATAATATGACTATGAATATGACTAATGAGTATGAATATGAATATTGATATGGTTCTAAGCATAAGAGCACATTGGCTCACGAAACCGATTCGCGAAACTACTAGTTCGATCGAAATTCGTTAACCCTGAACCTATAAACCTCATAAAAATGACCGGGCTACATTTTTTTCATCGATAAAGTCATGCTATTCGGTCATTTTTCAAGAAGGAGACTCGATCATTTCTACAATTTCGAAAGAAGAAGAATGTGAAATCGGTTTCTCGACCGGAATATCGTAGGTTCAGCGTTAAGATATCCAGCATAGCATAAATTCAATTGAAAAGATCGGATTGCTTCCGACGTTGTCGGTATTCGGAAATTGGTTTCGCAGCTGCGTGTTGTGCATCTAATCGATAGCGTTTATCCATAGCCGTAGAGGTCAGGCTAGCCTAGATAGGTTTAAGTTAAAATCAACACGGTGATCCAGTGTTTTCCGGATCGAGGATCGTTTCTCCATAAGTTGAAAGGATTCGGACGAGGACGGGGAACAACATACGAGAAAGAAAACTTGCTAAAAGATCAACGTAGAGGACTGCTAGATTTTCTTTCCGTTCGACACGCGTTCTTTCGCGTTCCCTTCGACGGCGAGTAACCGGCTAGTATAGCAGTCGTGAACGCTCAACTCGGAACGCTTTCCAGACCGAATCTGATTATTTCGTTTTCGAAACCATCGCGCGTGCCACGCGAATCTTATGTATTATCTACCGATCGTAGAGAAAGAGCGGGGCGATTAATTAAAAAGTGAGTAAGTATATCGGGGAGCGACGAAATATCTATATTTTTACACTCGATTGAGAAAAGAACCGAAGAAAATTTCGAGGAAAAAAATGGATAGCGAATGTCAGAGTGAGAGTGAACGAGAAAGGGAGAGAGAGAGAGAGAGAGAGAGAGAGAGTTTCCTCCGAATTTGCAAAGTATTTGGTCCCTTGTGAATTAGAAACCTCCCTGGAAAACACCTGAAACCCTAAAGTGCACGCGTGCGTTTATACAAAAGAGAGATAGCATTCGTCTCGGAGTCCCTTACCAGCTTCGAACACCGACGAAGATACTTCGTCGATACTCTATCTACCTGCCGATACCTATCTTTGTTTGTTTTCAACGATAAGAATTGGTTGTTGGCTGGTATCCGGTGGATAGAGCGTCGAAATACCTGGTACTTCTAATCGCAATTAAAGATACGATCAGTCGCGTCCAAAAAACGCTGTGAGTCACATCGTGATCCATCGATCACTTGTCTCTCTCTAGCGAAAGAGTGAGGTCATCTTGAGTAACTTCTGGTCATCCGTTACCCAGCGTACTTTTTCACCTTCTTTCGTTGAACTAATCAATTTCTCCGATCTCGTTTCCCATTCGTTACAACGTCTCTAGTATCCGTAATAGAACATGTCGTTAAATATGGATGCGCAGAAGAGAACGAGAGCGGGATTTTGAAAGATCTCGAGTCTAAACCGATTTGCCGATCCGACATTTTGCCGAGTTGCTGTCCATAGTTGCGTTCGAAAATTCTGTCGAGTCCTATCGACTGCGACGGTACACCACGGAAACGAGTCCATCGGCAATCGAGATACAGTCTCGTCAAAAACCACTTGGTCCGCTATATTCGATTCAACCTAAATATCAATGTATCCATAACGTCTACTAAATACACATCACAATTTATAATTGCGTCCTTTGTCTGTTATCTTTCTATTGTAACGGATACGATAAAATACAAGTTTTCATTTCACTCTGGATGACTACATTTTCCTCTCCTACCTGAAACATAACCTATACCCTCCTTTCCTTTCCTTTACTTAACTTTCTTATGTATTCAAATTGTTGCATATTCCGTGGTACCTTAGACTCGAAATAAGGACAAATTATTGCATTGAAACAGGTAACATTATTTTTTAATTATTTAGGATGCCTTATATACAAAATTTCCAATTTCGAGATACATAGCAGTCGTGGCCGAGTGGTTAAGGCGTCTGACTAGAAATCAGATTCCCTCTGGGAGCGTAGGTTCGAGTCCTACCGACTGCGGGAGTGAAACTGAGTTTTTTGAAAGGTAATAAAAGAAGCTATCTTACTTTTTTATCGTTTTTCCATTCATTGAAGCTT
>CM052156.1:8235033-8313465 GCA_028455555.1 Augochlorella aurata | reverse complement strand
TATGTATGTATGTATGTATGTATGTATGTATGTATGTATGTATGTATGTATGTATGTATACGTTTGTGCTGGGTGAACAATTAATTCACGGAAGTTTCATCGACAGACACATTCTTTCTCACACCGATGCAAATTCTTCTCTCTATTTCTCTGTCTCTTCCACCCACTCTTTCTCGCGTGTTACAAGTTGCACAGTAAAAATAACACTTCGCAACGCGTATAAATACCGTATTTGTTTTACGAACTATGGCTTGCCGGTTATGTGATTAGTTACGATAGGGTATACATATAGATGTACGCACACGGACCCCGTTACACATTGATATTACACGAGAGTACATTTACGAGGGTGGGCGGGCTCGTGTTCGAGAATATGAAATCCGTCGACGTACGATTCTCTCGAGGACGACCACGTTGATACCGGTTTGTTATATGGTTGTTCGGTTTCTATCGACCGCGAAACCACGAGTCTCTCTTCTCCAGAGAATTAAGGATTTTTTGTTTCGAGCGCGCGACTGAAAAGACCGACAGGAAATTAAATAATGGAAACGAACGAAAAGAAGAAGAAGAAGAAGGAGAACTTGTTCCACTTTCTGCTCGACAAATGTATAATTTACGAAATGGAATAGATATATGTTTGTGTATGTATATACTGTACAAACGGCTGTATTCTCCTATCTCGCTTCAGATATTTGGTCGAAGAAAATTGTGCCCATCTCTGGTCTAAACGTGAACCCAGGAAACGCAACAGCTAGATCGTTAATCGAATCGAGGAACGTTCCGTGAGCACGTACACTCTTTCTTTTATAGCCGCATAACCATTCGTGAACAGATCGCTATCGTTATGTCACATCTTTATGCGAGTTCCTGTTTCTGCAGGATTTCTTAAGAATAAAGTAAACTTGTGCTAAGACGCGAGAGCGAAACTAATAATTCGATAAATAAGTTTGCAAGTGCTGCATAATGATCTGCAGTCCAATGATTTCGTCGGTGCACCAAAGTGCAAGCTCCAAAAAAGCTGATCCGAATCGCTGAACATCAGACACAATGTTCTCAGAGGAGATCTTTGCGCGTTTCGAATTTATAAATTGCTATGTTCGATATCTGCGGCACAGTGATTACAGGACTTTTCTAGATTGTTCAGTTAGCGAATCTTAATGCAGTTTTCGGTGCACCAGTGTACGCGAGCGTATCGAGGGACAAGCGAGTACGAAAGAACATTCTTTGTAGCACCTTCGAAAACCTGGCATATCTTTTCTTCGCTACTCGCTTACAGTTTCTCGTTTTCCTATTAGGAAAACAGATGTCACGCATGATCTATCGATTCGCGGTTCGATCCAGCAGCTTTACGATGTCGATCAAAGTTTCGCGCGTGCGCACAGCGTGAGAACAAAGTGCCACGTCAGAAATGATAATTGGACAGAACTTTGCTAAGGAAACAATTACCATTCTTAATGTTTGATATATAAGCTATAAGCTTTAGAAATTAATAGACTGCAGGTTCTTGTGCATTTATCGTACAGAAAAAAAATGAAAAGAAATTAATAAAATCGAAATAGATACCGACAAATTGATCTCTGCAATCTCCAGTCCAATCAGTTTCGCATAGAATACAGAAACTTGAAACCGTCAAAATTCCGCCCCACGCAGGGAGGAATATAGAGGAGGTGAACTTCTTTCTCTCGGTGTAAGTACCGGAAACGGTTCGGCTAAGTGCCCGAGCACTCAGTCCTCGATGGATTCACATTGAATGTTCAAGGGAAAGTTTGATGAGAGATTCGCCATATACAGGGTGTCCAAACGGCATCGTCGGGAATGAATCGAATTTGCAGAGACACAGTGTGAGACACGCGGGACAAGGGATGATTATTCCACGGACCCTTTTTATTAACATGTTAACCAGTTTTCTCGTTAACTACGAGGAAAGAAGCTCCGTTTGGCAACGGATCACCGCACGAATCCTCGCTCGAAATTTCTACACGTTTCGATCATCGTAGTCGCTTCATTACTTTTATATAGTTATGTATATACTTCCCCCGGAACACGAAAGCATCGTTCGGAATAAACGAGAGACGCGGGATACTTTACATTACGAAGTCGAATAAATAAGCAACATATTATACCTCTGTATGTTTTATAACATTTACATTGACATACTTTGATTGTAAAGTTTGGAGCCTAAACGCTAGTCAAAAAGTGTACGTGTAAAACGAATTTTTTGTTTCTCTTCTAGCTTTTTTTCTTCTCTTCTCCCTTTCTCTCACCCATACATAAAGAGTCATACGTACAAATACATACACGGATTCTCTCTCTCTCTCTCTCTCTCTCTCTTCCTCTCTCTCTCTTTCTTTCAACGTGGCACATCTCTTGCACAGTTCAGGATTTACATACGTAAACATTATCCTACGACGACAGTGTGTTTGGTTGGTTGTTGTTCTGGTTTTATCTGGTTTGTCCGTAAGAGTGCACATGCGCGCACGCGCGCGCGTGTGTGTGTGTCTGTATGTGTGCGCGCGTGTGTGTGTATGCGCGCGCGCGCGCGTGATCCTAAGTACACGAATCGAACGTATTCTTGAAAAATTGAAAAAAGAAACGAAGAAGAAGAAGAATCGGTGAAAACGATAATTGTAAGTGAGAGGAATCTCGATCCATCGGGAAAACGTACATAAAAACATGAATCTGTGGACGGTCACCCTGTACATATTTGATACATAGTTATATAATTAAAACGCTCTTCGAAATACTGTAAAATCTCACAAAATACTCTTCTTGTAAAAAGGTGCGGCTGAGACTCCTACGGGTCGGGCCAATGCGATTTAAAAGTCGAGATTCGGAAGTCGAGGAAAATTAATTCGTTCGCAGAAAATACACGGAGAGAGATCGTAATCAAAGAATAATGGCAATAGGTTGGTGGTGGTGACGATGGTGGATAGGGCGGTTTTCTTCCGGTTTTCATGGGAAGTGAAAGTATTTGGGAAGTGAACAAACCGAAAATCGTAGAGATTCGAAGAAATGAGTAAAAAAAGAAAAAAAGAACACAGAAACAGTATCAAAGAAAAATAGAATAAGAAACGTTCAATGAGAAAAAGGATGTCCATCGCGTGAGAAGAAAATTGTCCAAGTCTTTTTTAGGAAACGTTCTTAACGCCTAAAAATCGAAGCACGACAATTAATTAAAAAGAGACTGCCGACGAGTGTGCTAGACACGAGGGACAGCCCGTGCGTTACTTGGTAACGCATCCCAACATTCGTTTGCTCTCTTATCAACGAATTGATGCGTAAAAAAAATAAAATTAACGAGGTAATCGGTAAAATTGCACGTGTTTCTCAGCGACGAACATTATACACCACTGGTACGCAGTCCCTTCCTCCGTAGCATTATACCCGCCAATTCGATAGCCATTCGAAAAAACGGACAGAACATCTCCGATGCTCCGGAACGCGTCTCTTGTCGATGAGACTGAACGGAGGGAAAAAGGTTTGGCGGGACGCAACGGAGGGAAGGCTGCACTCTCGTTTCCCTGCTTGTCGACGTTCGCAGCACATTCCCTTCGAGCCTGAAACAGGAGTTAGTCGATCAGCGATGAACGAAAAGGGATAAGGATGAAAGAACGGAAAGCCTGGCCGAGATGAAATTTTGTCTGTCAGAAAACGATATCGGTAACAATAGTTAGAATGCGCGAGGGGCGTTTGCTTGTACACCAATGACATTAGTAAAGCGATTCTGTGCAAAAAGAGACGCTGTCCTGCGTAGCAAGACAGATATACCCCCCCGTAAACCCCTGGAGATCTGGCTGCGCATCAACGTTCCCTCTTTGGGTCACCGTTCCGTCGGGGAAGAGTGAAGATCGACAGGCTGTCGTCGTCAGTCGATCGCGTTGCTGTACGCATTCCCTCCACGATCCACGGATCCGACGATTGGCACCCGAATCGGTCCCGGACCCGGGTCCGATACGATCCACGCGAGTCACCACCGTTTCTGGCAAACGACAACACGTTTCAGATGATCGCCCACTGTACGACTCGCTCGACTCGCATGATCGGCACGAGACAGAGCGCTATCGTGACTCCGATGCGAACGGGTGTCAGAACACGTCGGCAGGAACGAAGTCACAAGAGCTCGTACTGGCGCAAGTGCATCCGCTGGATGATGTCCCGGCAATCGTTGAAAACCCGCTTGATGTTCTCCGTGTCGACGGCGCATGTGAAGTGCGGATAACAATAGTGCTTGCCGTCCCCGCTCGCTGTGCTTATACGCTGAAAACATATTCCGGGGATAAAGCTAAACGTTCTCTGGTTTCACCAACCACGCGGTTGACCTGCTAACTGGCTGGACTAGACTCGACTGGGCTGAACTGGCCCGAACTATCACAAGCCTTGGAGCAATTTTTCATTTCTGCTTCAATTATTCTACTACTTTTTATGTGGCGGGATTTCCTAATCACAATCAACTGAAATTTTTAGGTCTAAGGACCCTACACACAACATTTTAATTTCGTGTCTTCGTTCGTTCCCGACTATGTTTTCATAAGTGGGCGTGCGTAACTGGGAGAGTCAACTGGTTAACAGGTTGGCAAGCTTGTTTAGGGATCCTTGATGGACCTAGGTACATAAACGGTAGTGCAGCTTACAGAACGAATAGACTAGAGTACACGGTTTACGGTTTACGGTTTACAACAAAATAGCTTTTCTTCGGATCACTTTCCTCCAATGAAAATCATTGAAGAAGTTTAGTAGGTCCTAGGTGTGCCAGATTCGCTAGAAGAATTTACGTGGCCAGTAGCTAGTAGCTAAACAATAGGCGTGTTTCGACCAATGTCTCGCTTACCAGGAACTCGTCCCTAATGAAGTACTTTGCCCTTATGACGTCAGCAGGTTCCGAGGTGTCCGTGACAACGCCGGGTTCGACCGGCGTCTGGTATCGCGCGAACTCGGGGAAATAGTCCTCTAATTTGTGCTTGCCTGCTTTGATCTTTTCCGCCAGTAGATCCTGTTTGTTTAAAAATAAGATTACGGAAATTGTGCGGAGCCACCTGGAACAGAAAGAAGACACGGTCGTACCCAGATTCAGATGTTACGAAGCTTCTAGATGGATGCGTAAGAGTATTAGCGTAAGGATAGTACCGATTGTTCCAAATGCTTTTGAAGAGATCGAGACTCTCTCTGAGTCGGAGCTTCGTCGGGTCCTCCCTGAGTACCATGTTGTAACTACTGCACGCCGTTACGAATATGATTGCCGTTACGTCGTTGAAGCACTGTATCCACTTTCTCCTCTCGTCCCTCTGGCCACCGACGTCGAACATACTGCAATCATCGATACCATCGTTTCACCTTCGATCCGCAAATCGTCAAGATATACACCCGGAGCAATAGCTCTCGGATGTCATAGCCGACGAACGGTGCCAGTGAACCCGATACATTTTTATCAATAAGTCGCATTCTTTTGGCCACACGGAAGTTCCTTTAGTATAGGTCGAGAAAGAACCCTTTGCCCTCGAAACTATATTAGAACATTTCATCCGATCTAGAACTGTTCCTTTTGCTAGATTACGCGTCTTTTGGATTTACTACAAGGCAAAGGAGGTGAAATTTTAAATAGTGGCAAGACTGAAGACAATTTATAAAAATGCAATTGAAAAAGACAATTTTTATGTTCACCATCGGAATTCTCGCGGAATCAATTTATTGAATTATTTTTGCCTAGAGAAGCTTCGAATCGGCTCGCAGCAGTCCCAGCGTTAAAAATACTGCTAACCACGGCTCGATTGTTTAACGCATCTCTCACTCGCTCGCTCACACTCCTCCACCCCCACATCTCTCTCTCTCTCTCTCTCTCTCTCTCTCTCTCTCTCTCTTTCTCTCTCTCTCTCTGTCGCCCCCCCCCCCCCCACATACCCCCGGATAAAAAGACTGCGCACGGGCCCGTTTGATCCCCGGGGGCAGAGTACTAGAATCGATTCGATAATTTCTGCCAATAGAAAAACGTTGCTGCGAGGACAATGTGGAGCGGAGAATCCGAGTCCGTCGAGCGGACGGAAAAAAAGGGGGAAATATAATAAAGTTGCGGAGGCGTTAACGCGGCTAACGGATTTCGCTGCATGCACACACGGCGTACACCTAAGCTGTAATACACGCGGACCAATACACGAACCCAAACACCTACGTACGTACATATGTACGTATAGGCGAGCGCGCGCGCGCGAATACGTGGGACACTCGTACAGGGAAAAGCGCGCGCGTAGGACACAGGCCGGGATGAGACGCGCGTCGCTGCTTTGCGTTATATTTATCGTCGGCCGATGTTACTGTAATACGTCGGCTATATATAGTTAGACAACGCTGGAACGAAAGCGACGAGCTATAGAGAGACACGGGGACTTACTGAAAGTTTACTTTGTCGACTTGAAACCGCGTCTCGAAGATACCGGACGTGAGGACACGACACCTGAGGATGTCCTGCAAGCAAACAGACACACGCCGTTAAGATCACCACCCATCGAATACCGATGGATACTGGTTTTCGGCTAGCTTACCTGCTCCGTGGGGGTGTAATCCGGTTGCTTAACAATCGCTACCTTATCTAGGAAACTGAAACAACAGAGTAAAGCTGACGTTAATCGTCGATAAGCAGCGTAAGGTGGTTCAGAATTCCTTAACACTAACCATACCATTATTGATGTAACGTTAACGACTTGACCATGTTTTCTCTACAATTATTGAAACTGTGAATGTTCATTATTAAATAAAATTCGAACAGGTACTAATAAAAAGAGAGGAAACAAATCGAAGTAAAAGTAAATCTCGTAATTTGCACAAGACAGTTTTTGTAGCCGGCACGGTTAGAGTTAAAGTAATCATAATTTCGTAATAAAAAAGGAATCTCTGCAAAGGGGTTTACGGATGTTAGAGACCTTGCATCCTCTGGAACGAGTACAGGATGAACGCTGTACGATTTCTTCTTACACAGAGTTACAACAGCTCGATGATTCCCCAAGATTGAAATGTACAAGTCAGCATTTTGACGGGAAGTGTGCTAGCGCACATCTACCGTTCGGAAATCGATAAAACCGCTCAAAACGATCGTATATCAACTTTTTTGGACCGATTGTAAAGGAAAAGCTTGAATCTTCAAAGCTGTGGTAGCTTCGCGAAGCAGAAAGTAAAGCATATTCCGTATAATATGCTCACGCTTAGCGGAGCCTGTTTGGAACCTCGACGAAGGGGTTGGAATTTTTTGAAAATTCGATGTCGGAGGCCTCCCCTGCTTTCCCCAGTAGCCAGCAGCGTGAAATTAATCGGGCTACCTGCCTGCTGCGGCGGTAGATAGCCGGACATTGTTCTATTTATTCGCAAAATTTAGGGAAAATTTAAAGTTCGACGGGGGATTGAAAAACAGCAGGGGGTTGCAATCTAATCGTCGATAATCCCTGGAGGAAACGGTTCCCGAGTTCTCGGTCCAGGAGCGGAAGCTGCAGGATCTCCACACTTTGGCTGGCATCGAAACCGGCAGGATAACACACACGACGGAGGGCGGAAGTGGTTGACTGGCAAAGGGTGGCCGAACACAGGGACGAAGAGAGCAAGGGTCCCCCCCTTCCCTCTCTCACTCTCTCTCTCTCTCTCTCTCTCTCTCACTCTTTCTCTTTCTCCCTGGGATTGGATCCTCCCCGCTCCTCTCGAGCGAACGGAAGACCCTCCCCGGCCGGTGTCTAGGGTGGATAGAGCGCGCACCAAGAGGGAAAATCGATCCCCGTCGGTGTCCTATCCTAACCCCAACTCTCGCCCTCTCGGCCTCGCCGGGTATGCCTCTCTGGCACCCAGTTTCCAATCCGGGTCATGGGTCACTGCCACCGTTGCTCGCCATCAATCGTACGTACAGACTCGGCCCCTGTGCATGTATGCGAGCTCGCCAGGGTTTGTGTAGGTGCGACGAGAACCCCCCGGTAGGGGTGGTCGGTCGGGTCTCTTCGCTTTGACACCGGCGAGCAGAGGCCTTCCACAGTCGGTTGACGGTGGTAATATATTTACCGACACCGCTGGCAGGCCGCTCTGTTAAACACCTAGACTTTTTCAACCGGCAACCTCGGTTACGAAATCGTTTCTCTCGATCGGTCTCGACAAGCCTTTTCAATAGCCTACGTCGCTTTTACTGGAAATACATCGACGCTCGAGCCCTTACTTGTTCCGCAGTTAGCGATGTTTCGGTCTAAACAGCCTTGATTTTGACGGGGAGTAGGTAGGTTCGACATGGGGTTAGACTAACCGCAGTTAGAAAGAAGTATCCGAACCTAGCTAAAAAGCATCAAAACCGAAGATAAGGTAACGAAGATTAGCTAAGATTTGTTGAGGGTAGCTGGAAGTAGGTAGAGAGGTAGATAGGGCTGGTACGAGTGGCTAATGGAAGTGGTTGAAGCTAACCAGAAGTAGAGGAGGCTAGCTGGAAGTAGCTGCAATTAACTGGAAACAATTAAGAGTAGCTAGGGCTGGCTAGAAGTAGCTGCAACTAACTGGAAATAATTAAGAGTGGTCGGAGGTAGCCAGAAGTAATTAAAACTAATTTGGAATAGACGGGGCTCGGGCTGGGAGTAACTGAAACAAGCTGGGAGTAGTTGGCGCTGGTCAGAAGCAACAGAGCGTAGCTGTGAATAGCTGAGAGTACCCAGAACTATCCAGAGCTACCGAAGGGTAACTATAACCGTGTCTGGAGCTACCTAAGACTATGTAGAACAAGCTAAGCAGCTAAATAGAAGTAGCTAGAAGTATGAAAAGCTTGGTAAAACTAGCCAGAGCTAACTGGAAGTAGCTACGTAAGGCTAGTTGCAAATATCTAGGGGTAGGTAGCTCGGGGCCACCTAGAGCTAAGTGAAAGTGCTTGGAGCTGGTTAGCAGATAGCAGTATCGAAAGCCGACTGCGACTAACTAACAACAAGTGCGGTTAAATCTAACCAGGTGCAGATTCCAGTCGGTGTCGGTATAAAGTTGGCGAGAGATTGGAAATCGCGTTCGAAAGGGATACCTCTCCAGTTGCGAGAGAGCTGGCCGCGAGCAATTAAGCGACAGTTGAGCGAGGTACATATATCGAAAGGGTCCAGGGCAAGGAAGTCGAAACTGGCGGATGGCTCGAATAAATTTGAGAAACCGCGAATCGGTGAGATTGATTTTCGGTCGATACACAGACCGGAGGACGCGCGTAGAGGAAGAACACCCCCGGCCCGCGCGTGTAGACCCGTACGTGTATGCAGGCTCGCGGCGAGAAGGTAGGTCACGAAATTGGCGCGCTCAGACAGAAACGAGGTTATCGACCTCCGGAGAATTGAAAGAGGAAGGAGGTCGTGACCCAGTGGCGACAGCAGAACGATTTTCTCGTTATCGCGGCATGTAACTTGGCGCGCGACCTTGGGCCCCCGCCCCAGGCGTGTAACAATGTTACATCGATGCGGATCGGCCGAGACGCAGCGACGCAGCGACGCAGCGACGCAGGCTGTCCAGGTGTGTCGCTTTGCCCGAAACCATTAGCCGTTTATCGTCTCGATCGACGACGCGCGTCTCAACATTTAATTTCCTCGTTAAAGCGCAGAGCGCCGGACCGGCTAGCTAGCCCGACGACGCCCGACAGGACCGGTAGCAGCAGCAGCAGCGGCAGCGGCAGCGGCAGCGGCCGTCTTAACTGCCATAGAATTTACGAGCTCTCTGCGAACTCTGTTATTGCCAGCAACACCGTTCACCAGGGTTGGAAACGCAGCCACTTCGCGATATCGCGATACGCTTTTTTCCTCGAGGTTTCGACGGTAACACCGCGGGTTACGAGCATTTAAAGCTTCCGTTCGTGGATTCCCAACGAGGTCGGACTGCGAATCGACGGACATTAGATTGTATAAGCCCAGAAGTTGCACGGGGCTTAGACACCTCGTTCTCCAAGAAGCTGGTTCTCTTTAGCCTGTACCAACACTCGACGAATTCTTGTGATTTTATAGGGCAACGAAAATCGTATGGAGGTAGTTGCTGGAAGAGCGAGAGCTTTTTCTAATTTTCTAATTATTTGTCCCAAAAAATTTAGCTCTGAGAAGCGTTGCTTCCTTTTTTAAAAGCTTCGAGGGGTCGCGGCCTGTGTACGAGAAGAGCCATGTAATTCTTTCGTTGTCAGCATTTTTAACAAAATCAGAACACTGCCTCGCGAGACGACATTTGCTCTACGATCAATCCGAACTTTCCACTTCCCCATGAATCTAGCTCCGGAATTTGATCGGGATAGTTCAAGCAAGAAACGGCTCCGACCGAGCCAACAATCGATAATCGGGCCCGTTGTTGTACCGCCCTCCTGTATTCTTGTCGAACAAATATTTATTCGTGCGCGGCGCGCACAGTGACTCAAATTCGAGATATTTCGGGCCGGCTGTTTGTTGGCCCATATTCCTTTTATCTCGCGATACCGAACGCGGCTGCGAGGCCTCGCGATTTCGGTAGAATTCGCGGATCGTGTTCGCACCGACACCTCCATTTTTCTCTCGAGCTAAACGAAAAGACGAGAGAGAGAGAGAGTGACGGAGAAAGATCCCACGTATTTTCTTTGGGTAAAAACCGTCTTTAACAAACAACCCGGCGAAATTACAACGATCTAACCCGCACGTGAACGCTTCTCCGTTATATGTCGGAACCGGTGCTCCCTAAAAATACGATGCGCTATTTCCATCGAACGGTTTCCTCGCTGCACAAGAGGACGGTCCGAGAATCGAGGGAAAACAGAAAAAAGGTGCGGGAGGGGAGGAGAGTGTGTGTGTGTGTGTGTGTGTGTGTGTGTGTGTGTGTGTGTGTGTGAGAGAGAGAGAGAGAGAGAGAGAGAAGCTGAAAAAATCACGCGAGCCTCGGCCAGGTGTAGTTTACTGAGGAGCGATTCTCTATCGCCAACATTTTTCCCTAGAAAACATGCACAAGAGGAAAAATCTGTGGTTCTGCAGGGAAATAGAATTACTTGATCAGAAAGTGAGCCGGTAAAAGAATCCGAGTCTTTGGATTTGAACGCTTTGGTCGCCGTTTCGTCTCCTTGGCTTTGAGAGGTGTGGCGTCGGTGTTCGGAATGTTTAGAGGACCAGAAGAGTGTCTCCTACAACGATCCTTATCTACAATATAATCAGTCTAAAACGTTCGAGAAAGTATGAGATCCGCTTGTAGGAGGAATGACTTTGGTGCTCACAAGTTCAACGTAGCTCGAGCAATGTTCTACAACGCGATTTGTCCCAATAAATCCAAGAATCTAATTAATTGTAAGCACATGCTTGGATTTTGTTCGCCCAAAATTGGATTTTGTTCGACTGTCCCAGCCTACGGATTCCGAATACAGATTCATTCAGCTCGACTCAACTAAAAAAGAAGGATAGAGGAAGACGAAGAGGGTGTGGTCCGAAAAGTCGTCGAAACGAAATAGTATTCTAAAAATACGATCGCCGACAGGTGATCGAGAGTTCATTCAGCTCGAGGTGGTTCCCGATTGGTTTCAGGGTTTCAGCGAGGAGAAAGAGATGCATAGAGGAGAAAGGAAGGAAGAAGAGGCGAAAGGTACGGTTTGGAAAGGCGACGCGACTGGACGGGACGAAATAGTATTCTAAAAATACTGGCCGATTAAGTTCATTCAGTCGGAGGAGAACGATCGGTGGCCGAGTCGGGCCTAATTCCTCGTCGGTGTAATGCCAGCCACCATGGGTAATTGTACAGGAAGATCGCGATGCGCCGCGGCGCGGCGTGTGCAAGGTTGCGGTCGAATGCCAAGAGAGACCGCGGCCGGTAAACGGCCGGAGAGAAAAAGAGGCGAGAGGTCTCCGTCTAATTAAACTGTTTGACGAATTGATGGACGGCAAACGAAGTCACATGCTCGACGGTCTGTTGGCGTAGCGGATAAGTTTCGCGTTTACACTCGAGATTCACGCCCGTTTGCCCACGATATCCAGTGCAACAACCTGTGACTCGCCTATGTAATTCTCAAAGGGACACGTGTGCCAAGCGACCTGCTGGACCGCCCCGGCCCCGGGCTAGTTTTTCGCTGATTTATAGAAATTTATCGGGTTCCCGGGCGGTTCTAAAGTTGACGAGCCACCGGCCGCCGCACCGTGCCGCTCACGTTAGTTCATGCTGCAGAAGGGGGTCTGCAGAAAAAATTCCTACTAGGCGACGACCGACGATCACCTCGATATTATCGCGCGGTCGCGAATCGCTTCGTAAGACCGGTCCGACTATTAGCAGAAGCAAAACGAACGATAATCTGTCGGTGGTCACTAAAAATAAGAGTTCCGATCTGAAAACGCAAAGTGGAAAAAGTATGTCCGTGGCTGGCCGAGAACCCCTGTCCGATAGCGGGCACACCAGAGTGGCCCCTATTAAAGCGATTACCTCGTTAAAGCATTGTCTTCATTGGCATTAAATCGGTGTCACAGGCCCACGAATACTCACGGTTACCGCGTGCCGGTGTAACGCGGTCACGGGAACGCTTCCGAAGTTGCAAAACCCGCGGCGGAACCAATCGCGAACGTATAGGGTCCCATTAAATTGCACGCCAGATGCGAACGTAGCATCTTGAACACTCGCGAGGCTTAAGAGAATTTTGAATCGTGTATATCTGTCGTTAGACCGTCGATTTTTAAAACATCAATTTTCGGACTCGATTTTTTGAATCACGAAATTAAATAATATTCTGTCTTTGCACTCGTTGATTTTTGTAATCATTTCACAAACTACTTATTACCACCTATTCGTCGAATGGAATATACTTCCTTTTTTGATCAACGATGTTAAAAAGTCTATTGAATTTTTCGGCACCAAATCTTGCTATATTAAAGGGAGGAATGTGTTGGTGATCGACGATTCGACGTTGGACAAATGCTTATTAAGAACGACCCGGAGTATGTACAATATGTACCTACGGTACCTTCGTACACGAGCGCGTGCCCGTTTCGCTAGGCAACAGACTAGGATGGACACGAGTGCACCAGGTGTTGCAGCTCGTCAGGGGCACTCTTGCCGGGCCGGGTGGTAACATCGTCTTAGAAAATTCACTGTCAAATCTTTGATCTTTGAAATTTTCGAGCGAAATTTATAGGAGTAGTAGATGGAAGAGTAAATTATTTTCCCCTTAGAAAAAGTTGTGAAAGTCCACTTGTCAGGGTACCAAATGATGCCACGATAAATGGCCTTGTACAACTTGCTGACGGATCTCTAATTTTGCAAATTTATCAATCGTGTTTCTCGATCTAATAATTTTTCAACAAAAAGTTGTTTGCCTGCTAGGAAAATGGTGAAAGTCGACTTTCCTGTGACCAAGTAAAATCGGTGTAGTCGAAGCTACAAAAATTTCAATTAGCTATCCTAAAAACGTGATAGATTCATCCGCAGAGTCGGCTAGTTTGTTGGCATAGGGCATAGAGTGTCGCGACGACGACGACGACGACGCTTCGCGGTCCCATTATCGTCGCGTAAACGTGTTATCGTCCGTGCTTCTTATCGTGATCGCGATATCAGTGGCCCGAGGGGACAGATTAGAATAGCCGCTTGCTGGCGAGCGAGAGCGGAGAGGAGCATCTAGCTCGTTGCCGAGCCAGGTAATAACTTCACCCTCTTATTTTTATCGCAGACCCGCGTCAACGCTTGTCCCATTTGTTTTCCCGTTGCGATATTCTTGGGCACACTTGTCGTTGTTATAATTTCCACCCGCTCATATCCCGTGGACAACGGGTTTCGTGCCGGATTTCCGAGTCAACCGAGCGAGTCGTCGATAGCGGATATAGCACGGGGGGTGAGAGCGCGACGCGACGAAATAAAAATAAACAGTTCGATGCACGGGGGAGGAAAGCGATCGTACGCGAAATAAGAGCGACTGCGGCGACCATAGACCGTAGGTCCGCCTCGTGCGACTTCGCGCAGCCGAATGCGCGAGGCGATTCACTGGCAGTTTCTAGCAAAAGAAGAGTTTCTAGCAAAATACACTTTGCGACGAGAGATTTTTGCGAGACCGTTTTCATATTCCGAGATATAAAAAGAAAAGGCTTCGCTCTGTCGAATCGCAAGAAATACTTGACTGCTCGCGAAATCTCGCTATTCGACGAGACGTTTTTGGAACTCGAGGGATGTAGAAAGAAGGATCGGATCGTTTGAAATGGCAAGAAATGGCAATGGCACTCACTATTTGGCGCAGTCGATTAGTTGGTACTCGTTACTTCTTTCGAAGCTCTGCTGCACGCCCCGGTCCTTCCAAAGGGTTTCGACGATCTCGTAGAATTCCTGCAAACACAAGGACACCACGATTTAGTCGATCACTCGTTAAACTACCCGTGGAAATTGTTCTCATGTAAGAAACGACGCGTTATCGATTTTCTCAGCAACGCATAGCTCTCTCTTACTTTTTCTTTAGCAAATTCTGTTCGAAGATACTAGCGTACCTGTTATTATTAGTCACGACTAGACTGTGGATCTTTATGCAACATGACCCCTCGACATACTATTATGTCATGATAAAGAGACTATTTACTTTGAACTTATCTTTTGTGTAAGCTTGACAAAGAACTTCAGAGGAAATTCACTAATGCTGCTGGAACGATAGCAAAGATATTGCTGGGATGATAACGAAGATGTTATTAGGATGACAATTAACATACCACTGGTAATATTTATTTTATTCCTCGTGGCATAAGATCTTATATAGGCAAGAGGGTGATATGCTAGAGGGTTACCAATCGGTCCGCGGATGTTCGCTAACGAGAAACTACTTGAGAATCTACTTGTACCGAAAGTAACGTAACCTGGAGGCTGTTGCTTCGATGGCTGCTGCGGCGATCGGGACGAAGAATTTGCCGAAGCTGGGAAGCAACTCGAAGAAAGTCGAATAACAATGTAGCTGGGTCTGATGGACCCAGCCATCGCGGCGGAGGACTAGAGCAACGGCTCGCATCGAACGGTTGAAAAGTTTCGAGTTGCGCGGCTCGTGACTTCGCGAGTCGCGAAAGTTGCTACAATTTGCCTCGAGTTCGGAAGCGACTGCTATTGCTTCTCTCTCTCTCTCTCTCTCTCTCTCTCTCTCTCTCTCTCGCTCTCTCTCTCTCTCTCTCTCTCTCTCTCTCTCTCTCTCTCTCTCTCTCTCTCTCTCATCGAACAAAAATCCTTTAGAGGAAGTTCTGCGGAAGTGCGGTCGATCGGCTACGCTCTGAAGCATCGAACAACAACGATACAATTAATTTCCATGCTAATCTCGCTCTCGAAAACGAAACGCGCACGAGAGAGAGAGAGAGAGAGAGAGAGAGAGAGAGAGAGAGAGAGAATGAGGATGGGTAGTTCGTAAATTGCCGTAATCTTCTTGCAAATTTCCAACGATGTACCTTTTCGATACTGTAAAAATATTTTTGTCGATGGAACAGACGCGTACGCCTGCTTTCCGCGGCGCTTTCGAAACTGTAACGCGGGGAGCTCCTTTGTCACGAGAGCCAAGATCACCGTTTCGTCAGAACCGACATCTTTTTGGATATTTAACGATCGGGCTGCGCGCCAATTCGCAAACTCGTCATCGAAGCTCGGAACAGTAATTTATTCCCTGAGAAAACAAACGAACCCTTCTTGTCCCGAAGGATCCAATAGTTTTCCTGAACCATCTTTCGACTTTGGCGACGCGAAGCCCAAGCAAATAGTTAAAAACCGCCCCACCCAACTTTCGCAAAACACCGCTGACATGCTCTTCGCGCAGCAAGCAATCAAATAAATTATTGTCATCGAGATTTTGGCTCGAAACGAAGTCATCGGTGACTACTCGGTTTCGACCCACTAATTTTCTAATGCCACGTGTTATCGAGATTCGAGGGCGTGCGAGGAAAGCCTCGAGAATTCCGCCAAAGATTCGCTGAATATAAACTTCCGCGTGTCCGATAGCCTCGGATATGCAGAAAGCCGAGCGACAGTGATAAATTCGAGACTGTAGGAAAAGACGCAAGGATATCTTTCGGGTGACTTCCTTTCGTCCGAGAGAACATTCAGGGGACGAGGAGATCGTCGTTCGAGGGTTACAATGTTCTTACAAGCATTTGCGACTTTACAACGGACGTTTTACGGGACGTTTACTGCGGCATGCAAATATACCGACGAAACGAATACGTATCACTCTTGGAACCGTGACGAACTTTTACGATTTCGGTAACTGTAGGCGCGACGGGTGGTGGCGATCGATTTTAAACCTTCGCCCTTGCAGATTGCGGCCCTTTTTGACAAGCTTCTTCTAAATAGAGACGAATCTAGAAATTGAAGAGGAGTTGGCGATCAAATGGGACTTTCTTTTGATAACGATGACAGAACAGCGTAGTGTCGAGGACAATAAGAATATAAAGCGTTGTTAGAACGGGACTAAAGAACGATCCGCGTTACTCGATGCATGTGCACGCGCGTTATCGTCGCACGCTCGACACGAGGAAAACTGATTGCGAGCTCGAACGGTAAGACGCATAAATTTCGTTCGCCGACCGACACGTTCGAGCGTTTCGATTCAATTAATTCGGCCGCGTCGCGTCGCGTCTGTACAGACGAGCCTCGCGTAGAGAACCGCGTGCAACAAACAACGGGTGATCGTTAGAAATCGCGTGTGCACGATGTCTCTGGAGAATCCTTCATCGCCACGATACCAGTAGTACCAATCGATTACGCTTCTCGACTTCTTCGAATCAGAGAACAATCCCCGGTACCTATAATGCTAACGCTACGACGACCTTCGTCGAGTAGTCGCGAAGCTGGCAAATGTTTAATCTTGCGAAATTCTCGACGAAATATGCAGAAGCATTAGATAAACGTCTGCACCTCGACACGTATATGATAGTTTCTCGAGAAAAAATTGTTTTCTCGATTCAAAATATTAACAAAGCCAAGTTTTCGGCATTTTAGATGATGCTACGAAACATCGTCTTCGAAAATTGGCTGCCAAATATTTAGTTTCGTAAATTTCTCAATGAGATTTACACAACTAACGAATAAAAATCAAAAATTTTCAATCAAACATTTAAAACCCTATAAAAATTGCCAAATTTCACGTTCAAATCAGCACCTTAACCAGCTTCATCTTACAAAATACCCTGCCAATTTTTCAATTAATAGACGAGGAGTATACATCAAGACATAGGTATAGGTATGTATAACGGTTTTTCGATCAGAAATTCCTTGTCTCTGAGAAAAATTCTAAAAGCCGACTTGTGCCGACTTGTGTGCGAAAAATCTCAGTCTCCTGTATGGCAGCCTGTATCCAACGGGCCCACGGCTAAAGGCACGTACACGGATCGCGGCGTTCACTGCCAGTGAATGACGCAAAACACGCAGATTATTTTGTCACGACGACTTTATTTCGAGACGAGCCGCATCGCTACACCGAAACGCTGGTCCCGCTTTCGCGTGCCGCTCGCGAAACCACAACCACGGATGCACGCCTTTTGGCACACGGAGAAATCGTTGTTTCCTAAAGGGAAATGCCGACGCCGATGCCGATGCCTCGATGACATGCTCGGTTCACGGTTTTCTTCGATCAACGAGGCGCGAGCACAAAGCGAAGTCGTTCGACCGAGATCCAATTAGCTCCTTTCTCGAGAGGATATTTTGGGCCGTCTGTCACATTGCTGATTACTCGACGTCTCTTTCCACCCTCGGCTAGAAAACGCTTCCTCAATGAAAAGTATCAACTCGAAGAAACAATTAACCCGGCAGACGTTGTAATTCGATATATGAACACAATCGAGTTATTTGACTCGCGAAATGCAACAAATTGCTAGAGCCCTACAAATGAACACATTCTGCCTCGTTAAGCAGAATAGTTGGTGGACGCTAAGGAGGCTCTCCCATTCCCCGCACACCTGTCCACAATTGCACCTGCGCTCCAGATTGTTTTTCGGATTACACTGGCGATCCCTGGGACCGCCTATTGGAAAACGTCAAACGCTTTGTTTTGCGAAAACAAAGGCACCGTCGTTCCACACCGGTGTCGTTGATCTGTTCCCCGTAGATCGTTACACGACCGCACCGGTGGAATTTGGCGAGAAAGCGTGCCGGTGCACAGGAAGATCGGTGGATCGGCGGATCTTTAAGGGATAAACCGTGCTGGCGAGTTCAGCGCACGTCCCGCAGAGGCGCGGCTCAATTGTTGTCCTGAATACAAAACGGCTAAACGAGTTAAATAGCGCGTAACGCGACCGGCAGAACCACCGCCAAGGTAGAACGAACGAGCGGGGGGGGGGGGGGTTCGGGCGAACCGAGGATCGTGTCGTAATATTTTAATGGCACACGTACTCTCCTGTGTAGCCCCTAACTAGTTTCGCAGGCAGCGATTCATAGTGCCCGGTTATGAAATTACGTTCCGTCGCGTAAACGTCACCGAAAGGCGAGAAACCGATTCTTCTTTCTAGATCTTGACGGAGTTGTTACCATTTTCGTTATAGAAAAATCGCAATTTATGGAGGAGTCGAAGGGGCGTTGCATTACAATATGAAATTCGGTAAATCGTGCCGTCGATGGAACAAGTGTTACTCAGATTTCAAATCTTTGAAAACTAATCTTATGCAAGGGACTTGGAAATGTTGTTTCCTATTGGCTGATCGGTGAGTAACGTCGATGGGCGGTACCAAAGAGACGCGTTAGGTGCACCACGTATACGAAGATTCGTTTCAAAGTTTACACGTACCATGATGTATAAATTATTTTTACAGCTGTATGGAATTGGATCTTACTGCACACTTCTAATCAGAATTAGTCCGAATTCGAGATCAATATTAGATCACCAAGTTCTCACTGATCTCGATAAGGAAACCGATTCCGGATATTTCGAAGAAGCAAAGAGCCTGGGTACGATTTACCAGCCACGACACAGTTCCCATCGAACGAGTTTTGTTCTCTCTCTCTCTCTCTCTCTCTCTCTCTCTCTCTCTCTCTCTCTCTCTCTCTCACGCGCGCTCTCTCTCTCCTAGAGAGGGAGAGAGAGCATAGCGAACCGTGTGCGCGAACACGCGCGAGGAATGGCGCAGCACATCATAGCCGAGACAGCGTATATCGCGCCAACATGTGCGATTGCTGTGTAAACATTGTAAACGAGGCATTCTGTGGCATTCTGCGGCGAACGAATTCTCGTTTCGTACGGTTCGGTGGCGTGCGTGCACAATGCCAGAAAAATGTGATCGCGATCCTGGATCAATTAGTAGCGTTGGGATTTTCGGCGCGGGAATTCGAGCAAGTGTAATTACGAATAGCGGTCCAATCTAAGTCTCGACATTTACGCGAGCAACAGTAATTTTCTACAGTCTACATAATGATGTAGCGAAATCGAACAAGTTTCACGATTTGTGTTAACAATCATTGAACAGAACATCATCTTACATCTACATATTTTCCTACTTTAATACACGCATACACTGGACGAACATTTATTCGAAGACGAAATTGAAGACCGTTGCATTAAGTACTCTGGCCGCGAAGGGCCACGGCGGTGGATTAGGAACGGTATAAAAAAAGAGGAAATTAATCCGTCGGTATTGGTCTCCATTGTCGTCTAAACGGGCATCTCCCTCTCCGGTATCGCCGCGGAGTCGCTCTCCGGTACGGTTTCATTGAGTAAGAGTAGAGCCACTTGAGAGAGAGAGAGAGAGAGAGAGAGAGAGAGAGAATATATATATATATATATACGTGTGTGTGCGCGCGTGCGTGAGCATTTTTTCATCGCGTTAGAGAGAGGTGGCTCGGGGAGCAAGGAACAGCACGCGCGGAATAAATAGTCTGGCTGACTCACCGGGGGATAATCGAAGTCTGGGGAGGACGAGACATCCAGGACATAGTCGACTCTGCTCTGATTCGCTGGGTCCTCCAAAGCGACGGGTGGTGTTAGCGTGCTCATCGCGCTGGTTATCGTCTGGAAAACAAAGAAAACCCCTATCAGACCAGACCGCGATCTCTCCTAGACCCTCCTGATATCCGATGCTGCACTTGTTCGTCGCTGTGCTGCGATACAGACTGAATAGCGTAGTATCGACATACGTGGTAAAGGTTAACTGATTCGATAACTCGTCTCTATAATAGTTAAAACTAATCTAGTAAGCAATCTTAAAAATGAACTAATTAACTAATCGGTGATCGTTGAGAATCGTCGCGCGCGAGTTACTCCTCGATTATAGAATTCGAAGAATAGAGACATCCTTCTATCCTCCGCTTCACCTTTGCTGACAAAAATGAAGACAATCTATTTGACCGAGGAGTGCTCGAAAGAGCTCCGACCCCTTTGCTCTCTTAGCTATTCTAATTCCAATAGTGTCGCGCAACCACGGATCCAGCTTAATCGCGTTTCCCATGGTATCGGAACGATATCATTAATGGGAGGACAGGATAATCATCGAAATTCATTTGCTGATCGTTCCACTAATGTCACATTCGTAATACCGGGGCGTCACGGTGGAAACTTGTCCATTATGTTCGGTCGACATACGGAAGCGATCGGCAAGGTTACACACGATACGCGTATCTATACGCGACCTCGAACGACAAATTGATGACGGCACACGCTCGTCTGGTCTCGATTCGTTTCGTCCCGTTTTGTCGCGTCTCCTAGCGTCTCCTAACGTCTCCTAACGTCTCCTAACGTATTCTCTCGTCTCTAACCATGAGTTTACAGCCGTTTACGTCCGACGAGACGGACGTTTGCACGCATCTCACGACTAGCGATGGGATCGAGCTGAATCGGCAATGAGACATCTCCGAGAAACAAAAGCGACGCGTGTTTCTGGTTAAAAGACGTCGATAATCCTGTAATATTAACTGTCTGGCCACCTGGAGTGATTAGCAAGACTAAACCTTGAAAAGTTGCGCGCCTCTCTCTCTCTCTCTCTCTCTCTCTCTCTCTCTCTCTCTCTGATCCTGTCCGTGTGCGTGCGTGCGTGACAGAGAGAGAGAGAGAGAGAGAGAGAGAGAGAGAGAGGATAATTCAGCTTAAAACTCCGTACGGGCAGTACGATTTTTTTTAGTGTTCCATTAAAATCTTAATTTGTATAGCTTAAATTGTATATTTATATACTTAAAGGTATATAAATAACCTTGACTTGATCAGAAATTTCGTAATCGCAGCATCGATCTAATTTGATTCCCGATGATCGTGTGTAATCATTTTTTTAACACGGTATTATGGTTACAGTGTCGTTCTGTATTACATACGTACCTGTGTATGCGCAGAAATGCAACGTCGATTGCATACAGAAAATTAATGAACAAACAAAGCATCGATAGCTGCTAACAGGAATTAATGTGGGCCATATTCATAAACTTACTGAATTTGATCGAATGAAACGGATATAAACTAAATTACATAATTATGTATGTAAAATACGACAAGTTAATGAACGCGAGACGCGTGCGCGAATCTATTGCATCGAGAACTTGTATCGTAGCAGCAATCTACGGAATAACTATAAAACGATATCTTTGCAAAATCCGAACCGTCTATCGGATCAAGGTTGGATCATTGATATTCGAAGCGAAACTATTGTTTACATTATTGAAGAATGATCTGCGTTCCGATGTCAATGTTTGATCGAGCCCGAAAGGAAATAACCGGAAAAGAAAAGCCCGGGTATTGATTCAGAGATAAATGACTCGATCCGAAAATATCCAGTTTGCGCCGGTACACCGTTGCGTGAATTATTCAGCGCGTTTCTCGGACAAGTTGCCGACCGATCTCGCCGGTTCCTCGATACTTTTTTACCTTTTTCGACCGAGTGGTCGAGGAAACATTTTAGCCTAGGCAACTTCGCAATTGGAAAAATCAATTCTGAATTCTGTAATTACGCGAATTAATCAATGATTGGAGTGGAGAATTCTTTCTTACCAGTATCGCGTCCCTGATGTTCTTCTTGATGTCCTCGATTTTTTGCCGTTTCTCCCTGTGTAATAAGAAGAGAAAACACGATTATTACGAGGATTGCTACAATCGGTCCTTGCGTCAAAAATCCCGTGTTCGATTTATAGTCAGAAGCGGCCAATTAAACGTTCAAGTATAATTAACAATCTGAAGAATCGAGTACGATATAACTACTAATTTTTAACTATTTATTCTACGAGAAAATTTATGAATATTCGTAACATCAATATTTCGCAATATCTGTTTTCGGTTTCAATTAATTTCGGATATAAAAATTTCAATCCGATTTTAAAATACAATTTTAATTACGTTAATGAAGAGGGTAAACTAAGAAGCAATTAGCTCTATTTAAACAATCGACATACGTATATCGATCTACTCGATCAAATCTTCTAACTGCAACCGATCCATAGGATCGTGGTCGTTAGTATCGATTTCCCCGGAATCGTTCGATAATTTTCGATCCATTGGCATCTAGCCGGCTCTCAGGGACCACCGATACATTACCGTCGGGGTTTCGATCGGCGATCGAGGATCGATCGGCGATTGGTGCCCGAACCGAAACCGAAGAAAGAGCCTGTTTTCGCGTGCGTGCTATCGTGTTAGCGTTCCACCACTTCCACGCTATCGTCCGATGGCGATACCTGTGCCAGGCTTCTGTCGTCGTGAAGGTATTGTTACGCTTCGTGTCTTGCCGTTTATAAACGGACCATGCGTGGATCGCAAAACGACGACAGTCGCGATCTAATACAGGTTTACCATTCGCAATACGCGGCGCCAACATCTTCGCGAAACGTTATCCCGAACAGAAATCTCTGCCATTGAAAAGCTGACCATTCCATTTTTCTAATCGATATTTCAAATATATTTCGGTAATGTTTCTAACAAACATTTCGAGCGGTCCTTCCAAAGTTTGCCGAGACAGCATTGGTAGTCCGAGCGTGGAGGATCAAGGAGTTGCAAGTAGAATAAGCGAGCGAAGAGGACAGACGAGTCAGCCTAAAGAGTTTCTCATCGTTTTCGGGACACTCGATCTCAATACTAGTATCTTATACTATTTTCCTAAAACCTATTCTGGAGGTTGTACTGTTCTAAAAATATTAAGACAATTATTCTCGTGCAGTGAAAATATACAGATATTCTGGCAAATGGAAAGTCTGTAGTCTAACGATAAGTTGGAAAACTGTAAGAGTTGCGAGTAGAACGAATAAGCAACGAGTAGAATAAGTCAGCCTTAAGTAAAACGAGCCAGCTACAAGTAAACTGAGAGAGCCTCGAGTAGAACGAGTGAACCGCAACTAGAAAAAGTGAACCTTAAGTGGAATTAAAGGAGCACGAGTAGAAAGAGTGAACGACGGACAGAGGATACAGTCTAGAGCATAACGCGGAGTTTTCAAGCACGATGAGGAGAAACCTGCCCGGTTAGCATGATCGCTGGACGCTTGTTGCGCCTCGTACCGGAATAATCGGAGGATCACCTGGCCGCGTTAGACGATCGGCAAAAATAGGACTGTATTAATTTCTTTGGTGACTAACGGCGTCAGTATTATAAATAATTTTCGACGTCCAACCGGCTCCAATTCGGTGGATTCACGCACACATACACACACAGAGAGAGAGACACGTACGTAGAACGCGGAGGAACCCGATTCCCTCCGCGACACGCCTACGAAAATAGCGATTTTCCCCGATTACCGCCGAGGGTATGACGATACCAGTTCAAGTTAACTCTCTCTCCCTTTCTGTGCGCGGGTAATCGCAAGGACCTGTTCACTGTTCACCTTTCGGTGCACCCGATAAAATTATCGAAAATCGAATTCTATTCTTCGGCACATCGGCTCTCCCGCAACGGTCGCCCCGCAGTCCTATCAAATATACATCGGCCGCGATAGGTATACAAAGATTGCAAATAGATCGTGAAAAAGACACGAGACGGTGCTGCTATTTTAGGGACGACTTGTTTATACAGAGTGCCGCGGTGATCGTCGTGATCATCGCGGTGCAACCGGAAAGGGGTGATCCTTTAATGAACAAGAAGAAAATGGCCGAACATGGAGTAGGATGAAACGGCGCTGTTACCAAGTATCCGACAAATAAACATTCTAGTCAACGATTTTGGCACTCGACCAGAAACGAAAATTGTCCTCGTGTCGCGTTCGGCACTCGGGCATGCAATTATTGCGAATAACTACTTTTTAATCGAGCTATACACGCACGAGCTTTCAACGTTGATCCAAACGAGCGACCAGGGATATTATAGCAATGACAAATTTCAACAAAGACACCGAAAATTGTCGTAACAAATGCAGTAGGTTTCCACGGTAAACAATTGCGAAATCGACATCGACCGCGTAACGATTCCTAGTAACGGTGACGCCAATCAGCGAAAAAAAAACGAAACGATTCTTCGATTGCGTCGCGACGATACAAACAGTCAGTCAGTCAGTCAGTCAGTCAGTCTCTATCTCTCTCTCTCTCTCTCTCTCGCTCTCTCTCTCTGCCGCTAGCCGAAAATAAAATTCCACGAACGGAGACGGAATCGCCGCGCGAAACGTAACAATAAGGCGTGTTTCAGCCACGTTATCGGCGCCGGAAGAGGCAGACAGAATTTACGACGCACGCGAACCGGGCCGACCCGTCTGTTTGCACGTCGTTCTCATCCTATCTAGGCTGCTCCTGATTCTCCACGTATACACCGACGATCTCTGTTACGATAACGAGACGTCTCCGGCTCCTCTGCGATTTTTCTTCAATTTTTCTGTGTTTGCTTTGACAGTGGATAGAGACTTTGGGATAGTAGACGCTGTGAAAAGAATAACCATACCCATATTCTACAATTCACAGGAGAGAAGATTAAAAGAGGCTACCTGCGCAATTAGGAAGATAGCGAGCAATTTTGGAAAAACACCAGTCAGGATCCAGACTCTACCCAAAATCATCCACTTTGTTCTAAACCAAGATTGATAGCCGAATTGAAGTTTGTTCGGTGAGCTTTCAAAGGAATATCCTGAAGATCGCAAGAGAACGGCAACTTACGCTTCGCTGAAGCCATTCACGTGTAGTATCCTCATCTGTTTGACGATCGTGCTCTTCCCGGATTCTCCCGCTCCTGAAACAATCGACACATGTATTATTATCTGCTCTTACTCGGTTCTCCGTTATATATTTCAAACCTTAGCTCTTACTCGATTTACTATCACACATTTCAGACCATTACTCTTTCGAGGTTCCAGGACGAATGCGGCGTAACTTTGTTTCTCTTTGGAAAGCGCACCCCAACAACCCCCACTCCTGATCCTTGGAAGCAATGTTTTGTATCATTCTTACAAACGAAGGGCGACGCGCAATATTACTATTCGGTATCGCGCGCGCACACGTGCGAAACTCTACGCAAGTCAGAACCCTGCCAAATCGGTCAAGATGTAGTTTGGCGCCTTAACCAGTAACTGTGCTATTAGCTGACAATTTAGTGCAATTACCTTTAGAACACGCAAGTTTATTATGCAATGTATTGTGCAAATCGATGAAGATTTAGTTTAGCATCGGTAAATGTTCTATTATTCATGTTGTATTTACCGTTTGTAATCGAGTAATTGCACTAAAACTTGAACAAATCCAAATCATTTTCTATTGCTGGTAAATTCAATTACAGTGCACCAAATGAACAGAATTGTACAGTAATATTCCAGACCTGAAAAAGAATTATAGAGCTGGAATATTTAGATTACAATTCTTTTTAATGATATTGGATAATAGAGAATGGAATTATGCCAAGTCAGAAGAAATATTTAAAAGTTAGAACAGCTTCGACGTAGAAAGGGTCCCTAACAAAAGAACGTTGCGATTTACCAATTCTTTTAGCGTATTAAATCACTGTGTGAGGATCGATTAGGATCAACAAGTCAGCGGCGATGAATGAAGGCTCATTGTTTCCAGACGACTCGATATTGGCAGCGATTTTAAAGGATTCGGGCTGTCCGTCGGTAATAGTCGTCCGTGGGCGCGTTGCCGATTTTTCGCGGCTCGATCGTTTTCGGCGTCCTCGTCCCATGGCTCTCTATTTGTCTGTTCTCTAGTCGGATCGTAATTGTGGAAGACGATGTGGAAGACAATGCAGCAACAGCTGTTGCTTCGCTTGACTGTGCAGGGGGTAGGGGAGTACGCAATACTCATACAGAGAGAAAGAGAGAGAGAGAGAGAGAGAGAGAGAGAGAGAGAGAATAAGAGAGAGGGGGAGCACATCCACGGTCGAATTAGAACGACGACCTACATAAACGAAAGAATAGGAAGGTAATGGCTAGGTGTTGGCTTAAGTATCGCGATAAGTGGACACGGTGTGCATGAGAGTGTGTGCGACGAGGCGCACGCGTGCGCCCATGTTTCTGCCCCCCCCCCACCCCACATACACGCGCGCGCACACACACATACACACACACACACCCTCTTTGCTCCCTGTTACCTCTCTGTGAAAAAGACTCCCGATTGTCAGGAGAACGGGAAGAAGGAGACGAAGAGAGGGCACGAAAAGGGTACAACGTAAACCGATGACTATTCGTGGGTGCCGCCACAGCCGCTGGCTCTAGTACGATAATCGATAAAATTGAATTACGCGCCGCTGAGCATCGCGATGACCGGCCTGGCCTCGCCGAAATTCGAGATCGCAACCGGTTCCCTTAACGATCTACACGACACGTGGATATTTGCGAGGCAAACGAGCCGAAAATCGCTGCAGCGACGGCGGTTTCCACGGTGGTTTCGAGGGTGTTTTCAGTTGGGGGTACAGAGTAGGTGGCACCCATGAAATATTCGCAGCGACCTTTGCTCTTTCGGCGAACCATAACCAGAATAACTTTTTAAGAGACAAATCCGATGTCGAATAGAGGAACTGGTCGAATAGAAACGTTGGTTCTTCGAGAACTCAAAAAGAAGTGTTACCGAATGTCAGAAAATTGAGCTCGTGTCTTCTAAAAGAGATATGTGTACATCAAAAGGTTCGAGAGAGAAAAACAGTGAGAAGAGTGATTGATCCGCTCTCTGAGTCAGCAATGGCCCCAGTAGATGCGACTTACGACCTCCTGTTCCTGGAGAGCTGGAACAGTTCCCCACGGGACCATTCGAACCTGTGGCTGCAAAGCTGGTTAACAGGTTGATCGAAAGCGGCGAATTTTCTGTGCGAATGCGACCAGAACAAGATTAGGACAAAATTGGAAGTTGAATATGTACCAATCTGAGACAATGATTTGTACCATGGAATGGAACTCGACCCTTTTGGTACATTGGTTTTGCCCTTGCCCAGTGGAGGATCACGCGATATCTGTAAGTTTACTAGATCTTGAATTTATATCCCTTAAATAGACCCATTCTTTAATGAAAGCTTCGGTACGAGAATAGTTTCTCTATCGCGAAGAAAGTCGAGGATGGCGGTCAACGAGAACAATCAACTTTTTGTTAATGGGAAGGGTTGGTAATAAGGAGTGTTTCCCGTTTCCTATTTTCTGAAGTGCACGGAACACATGTTTAAAATATTTACAGTCCCGAGAGGGCTAATTTCAAAAACAACACCCCTATCTAACTCTTCTGCTCGTTATGATGATTATAGTCGCCCGCAAAGGTAAGTATGGTTGCCCACCAGTCAAAGGTTTATTTTGCACCAGAGATGTGTAACCCATCATATAAATTTTGCGTTAATTACCAACAATTACTGATCACGCTTGCAATGAAAATTTTGATTATCAGGTAATCGTCACACATTCTACGTTGGAATGAAGAAAATGGTGAAGTATAACAATAGACTTCTTTCTCGAAAATTACAAACTTTGATAATAAAGACAGTCTAGTTAACAGAAGCGACGATTGGAAACACAACTTTAGAGAGAGAGGACGAGAACCAGAGTAAAAGATTGGAAAACTATGATCTGAACCAGTGATCTTCAAACTCTATCCAGCCACGGAACGTCTTCCGATTACAAACTCGTTTTCGCAAGAGAAAGGGCAGAAGTAATATTCAGCGGTTATATTAGTCGCGAAAAAATAAATTCGTTCGATTTATATGCTGTTCGCGTACTTCGAAGCAATAATAGCGCCCCCCCCCCCCCTGCATGAATCGTTGACATGTTGCATCGCGAGAGGGCCAGATTACCGACAGAGGTTGTAGGCAGGCAACGATGGTTGGGGATTGCAAGTCGGTATCGGTTGAAATCGGAATAAAAAAGCAAGCGGAAGATGTACATTGATCACTTACCGAGCAAAAGAAGCCTGTGAGTAGCCCGGTACACTTGCTTATCCTTTTGCAATTGCCTGGTGATAGCATCCGAGCGCCTCTTCTGATTCTTGCTGTCATCCTGGCTGGCCTTGCTGCTCTGGCTGCCGAAACACCCCATGACACACCACGAGAGAGACACGCGCGGCTCGCCCTCTTCGCTCTTCCCTTCCACTTCTGTTGCTTCTCTGTTTATCACCGCGTTCGAAAGAAACAGAGATATATATCTCTCCGCCACGCTAAAATACCTTCTCACACTCCCTCTCTCTATCCCTCTAGATTCCTCAGTCAGAGCTCCGAGGCTATGGTATACTTCTAGCGAGCCCTGCCGGCTTGTTTATCACTCTCGCGTGTGAAACGCGACGTTCGATCAGAAAAGTAGCAAAACTACCCTCTCCCGGAGAAATTCCGTTTCGATGTCTACGACCGGTCCGTTTCGTTCCTTCGTTCCGGTGGGTTGTCTGTCTGTCTGTTACTCGATACTTAATCTATCACCGTCGGCGCTTACACCTCGAGCCTTCGACCTTCTATCGACGTCTCCCTCTTTCTCTCTCCCTCTCTCTTTTTCTCTCAATCTTCACGACCCGCCTATCGGTGTCTCCCCTCGACTATCTTTATCCTTGTTCGTCTATGGTCCTAGATTTTTCGTACACCAGACTACCGTACACGGTATATCTCGAATCCCGTACCGCACCTCACACGTTCACTTCACGGCTTCTTTCACTGTCTCCCGCGGAACCATAGCTAATACACGCACACTGTCGGCGACGGTGCTGCTGGGTCCAACGTTGACTTCGCGTAGAAAAAACGCAGGGAGATGGTGTCTAGGATGCTCTGTAACTCTCTCTCTATCTCAAACTCTGTTTAACTGAACGAGCCGAATGCGCCTGGTGTGACACCTGGTCACTAATTGATCCGCTCCGGCGAGAAGAGCACGGGCGAACGTTACGTGGCGGACATGGGCGACGTCGACGGTTTTCGGTGTGTCACGGGGCATATACCAACCGGTATATTGTTGTTGTGTGTGGTGTATCGGCCGGCCGAGATGCCACTTACGAATCCTCGGTTCAAACGCTGGGCGAGAACCGGCCGCGAGCGCGAGAGACACTCGGCGGCAGGTTGCGATAGAGGGAGTAAGCACGAGGCACCGAGAGAGAGAGAGAGAGAGAGAGAGAGAGAGAGAGAGAGAGAGAGAAACCGAGTGGGAGAACGAGACACGCCGGGACTTGGATAATAGGTTGACGGTGCACTATCGTTCGATGCGCCTCTTGTGATGGCCCGCCAACACGAGACGACACACGCGAAACCGTTTTTAACTGGAGAAACTAGATGAAGGGACACACCGCGAACACACGGCGTCGCGTGTCGCTCATATAACGAGGCACCAGCAACCTCTCAGCCTCGCCTCGCAGCGCCCGCCCTACTACCTTTCGGCCAGAACAACGAGAAGTTAAAATAGATCGGCTCCGGTTCTTAGCGCTGCTTATGTTAGCTTTTTCCTCTCTAAAGGCTTTTTCTCCGGTAGATAAGGAAGACTTTCAATATTTCCTCTCGTCCCTCCTGAACCGTGAGGAGGTTCCCCACGGATTCCCGAGTACCCTCCTCTTCTCTTGGTCCTAGGATTTTCCTCGGATCTTCCTAATTTTTCGAGGGCTCGTCCGGGTTCCCCCACCCTGTCTTTACTGGTCTCTCTCTCTCTCTCCCCCTCACTTTCTCTCTCTCTCTCTCTCTCTCTCTACCCCTCTCCGCGAGCTTCTCGACGATGAGAACCACAGCACGAACCACCACTCGGGGAACCCAACCGTGTGCCTTCTCTCACGCACACCCTCGAGTGGTATTTGCTTTCTCCGTCCGTCTATCCGTTCCTCCCGGCACCTCGGTTCTCACCACGTTCGCTCGATCTCCTCACTCAAGAATCCCCGAGGTAAATCGCGGCCGAAACATCCGAGACGAGGTGCTCCCTGCAGCCAACATGTCGTCTGCTAGGCCCACCAGCGCGGCGGACCACCGCGCTTCAGATGGATCAGGTTCGTATCCGTTGCACCTGGCACCCCGATCCTCTTCCCGGACCGATCTACCTGCCCACCGTCACCTGCCGATGAATACGGACTCCGTGCTCGCACCACAATTCCTCTCCCGTTCGATTTCTGGACCGTAGTTTTTCGACAGTTTCTCGCTTCGGGGCCAACAGTCCGTCGTCCGTGTTCCGTGTTAATGCGTCGACTATAACGCCCTCGAGGATCCTCGCCGGAAACTAATCCTTTGTCGGTGTGTGGGAGTCGTTCGTAAGACCTGTAGGTGCACTGTGCACCACTCTGCACGCGAACTTCTGTCACTGGCACATGCTCAGTTAGTTTCACGATAGATTGCGCTGCACTCAAACCGTTGTGGGACTTATCTCCACCGGGGTTTAATGCGCACACACGGAATAACTCGACACGAGGACGAACTGTGAAATAGGCTTTATTGTGCGTGGGTCCGTGGACGGAAATCGAATGAGGAATTTTTTATTTTTTTGTCCACCCACTTCGACGACGTTTTTCCTTAAAACTAGATTATAACTAACTTAACCTAAGGGCTTAAAACTAACTATACTAATGACTAGTTATATTTATCCTAACTTAGTTACATTTAACTTCACTTCTAGTTATACTAGATGACGCGTCAGGCCTACCGCTACACCGTAAATCTGTGTACATCTGTGTGTAACAAGGCATACATGGGAATCAAATCACTAATATGCTTCCCTAAAATTTTATCTCGATCTTCATGAATAATTATTGCCACCTTGAAAAATTGTACTTTCGTTCTAGCAATTCACCGGTCCTATACCCGTGATTGAAATATTGGCAACATGTATACGGATAACTTGGTACCTATGTTGCCCACATTTTCTTAAGTCCTGGGACTAATGGATTGCAAATTTTTAATCGTTCACATTTACTTTCTCTAATTCCAATTTGCTACAAAATTAGGTACTAACGTGGAAACAGAAATTGGCGCAATTTATCGGTTGAAGTGACCCGTGATTTATTTATTCATAATGCCGCAGATACATTTTATACAGGTTGAAGCAAGTTGAAACTAAAGAAACCTAATGATTCTAATGTTGAAAAGTTATACGACCGAAAAAGCGCCAATAGTTCCTTTTAAAGGCGGTTTTATATTGAAGCCAACATTAAATAAATCACAAAAGTATGTCCTATAGTTATGTCTTAGTTATCGCTATTGTTATTCCTTGTTTTATTATTACAACATCAATTACAATATCTTTATTATTTTAAATCAAAGGTGTAACGCTTATAAAGTAAAAACTAGGTACAATGAATACATCGTTTAAGCGGCCTGCACGTTTGAATAACGTATTTCTAATACAGAATAAAAAGATAATGAACGGCATGGTTTCCTCAATATCAAAGGAACTTGGTGACAATAAAATGTCAGAGCAATGCACAAGTACAAAAGTTTCCGTTCTCAATAAATAGCGATAAGACCCGACTCCAACAGTTTTTGCAACTTTGCTGCTATATCAGGATTCTTCAGGTGGCTGGAAGCGGAAACATTTACATGTTAATGAAGTTAAGATTGATGCTTGTACCACGACTAATGTACCAAAGGCGATATAATGTAATACTTACTCTTGTAGAGCCCTGGGATCGCTTTGCATCTGCTCTAAAATAATTCGCATGGCAGGATCACGCAATATGCTTTGAACTTCCGGATCCGCCATTGCCCTTTTTCTAACTTCCTCGGGATTCGAGCTAACAGAGACTGCACAGGATCGGTATCCCTCCAATGCTTCGCTGTTCGAGGGATCCAACTCCAATGCTTTTTGATAGGCAGTGAGGGCTTTCCTTTGTTGCTGCATCCCTTGCAAAATTTTCCCTTTTCTGATCCAGCCCTTAATGAATTTTGGATCAATTTCAATGCATTTCTCGCAATCCTTTAATCCGAGATCGAACGCTGCTAATTTAGTATAACAAGCAGCTCTGTTGCTATAATATTTCGGGTCGTCAGGATTTCTCTTGATAGCTTCCGTATAATGTTTTATTGCTGCCGGATAATCACCGTCCTTATACCTCTGGTTTCCAAGTTCCTTCTCCTCTTCCGCTTTAACCGGATCGATGTATGCTTTTCTCTCCTCCTCCTTAATGATTTTATCAATGTCCGAGAGGAGAGTTTTGATCTCCGGAGTTCTATGCTCGGACATAGATTTCTCATAGTACACCTTAGCCTGTTTCCAGTTCTCCATTTTCTTGTATGCGTGACCGATTCTAGTAAATGCTTTCGCTATTAACTTAAAATCAGCTCTATTCTCTCTTCCAATGTCGATGGCTTTCTCGCATTGCGAAATACATTTCTCGTATTCCTTTTGTTCGAAATATACCGCCGCAACGTTTAATTGATAAATGATTTCTGTAGGCTCTAATTCTATAGCTCTGTTGTAATGTTTGAGAGCTTCTTCAAAGCTTTTCTTCTTGTAAGCATTATTACCCAATTGCTTCTCGTTAAGTGCTTCTCTCTTTTCAGAAGGCAGATTATCTTCCTCTTTCTTTTGTGGTTTAGGTGACTCTTCTTTAGGCTTTTGAGGTTTCGGAGGTTGAGGAGGATCTGTGTCCATTGGCTCACCTGCGTCCAAGTTCTGACCTGGCGAGTCTTTGGGATTGCTATTTATTTTTTTGTTTTTCAAAAATGCATCGATGTTTTGATGATTGCTAGTGAGTTCTTGCAACACATCTAAGAATTCTGGATTGTTTAAGAAATTTCTAGTCGTAGGATTGCTTAACAATCTTGTAAGAAAGTCTGCGGGTATCTTTGTACGACCGGCACCCGAAGCTAGTTTTTGAGCCTTTACCTCCTCCAGAGCATTCTTGAGCGGCACGTTGTCCGGTTCCAATTCTAGGCCAGTATTGTATGCTGCGATAGATTCGTCGTACTTACCCAAGCAAGCAAGAGCACTGCCCTTGCGGTGATAACCTCTGGACCAGTCAGATTTCAAGCTCACAGTTTTCTCTGCATCCTCCAGTGCCTGTTCGTACTTGCCTGCTTTTGCATACGCAACTGATCTGTTACTATATAACACATGATTGTCTTCGTCTAAGGCAATCGCGTTTGTGTAGTGCTTAATAGCTTCCTCGAATTTTCCGTCTTGCAAAGCAGAATTCCCTTTTTCTTTTAACGCAGTAATCTGTAAATCGTGTCCAAAAATTCAGTGATACGAATCCAGACCGTGACCATGCTATGTGTCGCGAAAATCGGTCAACGTTAACACGCGTTTGCCAGATATTTGTGACGGACTTAAGAAAAACTGAAGACTTCGTGGGCTATCGCGGACGTTTAAAAGTAATTTCTAATTTCTGACAAATTTTAATTGAGACCTGGTGAATCGCAATGATCGAACATTCAAGAAAGATCGTTCTGCAGGAAGCGAGGACAGCACAACAATTCTTTCAAGACAAACGTGTGTGCCATCACGGGCTTGCGGAGTTTTCGTAAATTCAACGTATGCGAGCGCAACCGATTAATTTGCCGAAATGTTTACCTGAGCCATAACGCTTCACCGTCGAATCGTGGTGGTTTCGTTTGAGTTTTCGAGACTTGTTTTCTGCTGATAACGATACGGCAATGACTCGTATGAATGTTCAGGTTCAGCCTCGAGCCGACGCAGATTTTCAGAAAGCTCCAGAAATGGACAACTAGCGCCGCTCCTTGATCCAAGCGAAACTAGTTGTTCGCGATTGTACGCGTCTTCCTCCCTGATTATGTTCGATGTTTTTTCTAGCACTTTCGAACGAATACACCCTACTTTATCTACACTATAGCAAACATTTAAGATCAATTGAGACGATCACGTAATGTTTCGCTCTTGAAAACCTACGTTTTGCAATATCGCATCTTATCCCTGAACTGCGCGTAATAATGGTAATATGTACTCGATGTTTTGTAATTACGTCCTACGCAGAATGTCAGACAAAATGGATCGATGGACCTGAAACGCCATCTATCGGACTTTATATCAAAGTACTTGAGAGTTAAGATTACATATATAATTAAACGCTATGTAAGTATGTATGTACACTATTTCTCAAAAGTAGAGATGTGCATTATGTAAATGAAATTTTCAATTTGATTAGTCGTTGCTCATGCTCAACAAAATTAATCCTAATCAAACTATAATTTTAGTCAGATCTAAAAGTTGAAATTGTACTCTGCTTAAAAGTATAATTAATGATTGGCACAGTATGTTTCCTAATAAAGTGTAGTATGGAGTGTACAAGTAACTGTTATTGTCAATTACAACTTGAGAAATGTTCATGTACTTTTGACAGGCACTATACATTCTACGCGACTTCTTTCCTCACATGCACCATATATATTTGCATATTTGCACGTCGCAGATGTTTTATATAATTCCTACGTTATCACTGCGGCTCTGCTCGAATGGTAAACCACGCGTTTCTGTTCAATAGATACAGGATTTTAAATTGATGAACAGAACGATAAATTATCTCGTTGACGTTGTTTCACCAATATCTTTCAATAATTCTTGATTTCGTATCGAAATCAAGTCACGCTTAGAGCCTTGAACTATCAATTAATAAATATTGACATCAATTGATAAATATTATGCAATTTGGTAAAAGGTAGCCTCGTGTGACACGGACAAAGTTAGGTAATCGCTCAGAAAAGTTTTCTGTTGAATTTTAAAAATCATCGAAGATACTGACGCGTTGTACACGCCATTCTTCGTTAAAGTTTTCCGTAGACCAAAATACGCTACGGAATGTCGTGTTTTACAAGAATATAAACTAAAACTACGTGGTTTTATGGATCGGACAGAAGGAATTCACCGGGAGGACAAGAGACGAGAAAAAAAAGTCGTTAATAGTTCACGTGCGTGGGCGTATCGCGAGTATGAATGACTTTTTGGCGGCTGAGAAATGTCGCAGCACGCTGGCCAAGGTTGCTCGATCTGGCAGCGCTTTCGTCGCCATCAGCACGGAACTCGGTATTTCCATCGACAAACTGGAGTGACTGGGAATTCCCCACAGTTCTCGTCGATGCATATTTTTCTCCATCCACGAGTCAGTTCGATAACCGTGGTATTATCATTGAAATCTGGTTTTTGGTCTCTTAAGGAACACATTTACTGTCTACGCGAAAACCGCAATACTATATTTCCTTTTCGGTGCATCTTGATGGGTTTTCATAATGCACATAATATCCAAAAGAATTTGTTACGAACAGCGTTACTGAACAACTTCGACAGAATTTGCCCCTGTCGTCTCGCTTGGGAGCAAAATACTCGACCATCATCTACCTTCCCCTTCTTTTATTGATGAATTTTAATACGCGGACTCGGGTCCAGTTTGACCCAGGGTTACAGTAAGAATCTTTTATCATCCTACAAACCATAAACATATGCCACTATACGAGCAATAAGAACATCAGAGCGAAGGAAAGAAAAGAAAAAAAATCAAGCATACATATGGCTGCCATGAAATTATAAAAAGCTCCAGTTCTGCTAGGCTTTAATTAATTCTTAGGAGAGAATTATCGTATTGGCCAGGGGTAGCAAGACGGACGAGGTGTTTGGATTGTCGGCAGATAGTTTTGGACGTCGCTGTACATCCCCTCTTCCCGATGATCCAAATATATCCCGGAACCTGTGCGCCTCGCAGACCAAACTCCCCCAAAAAGGAATAAGTCTGCAAGCTTCTTGGAATGCTTAGACCGTTACACACCGGCGATCGACTCGAAATAACCGAACCCGGTCCTTGCTCTACATTTTTATGCCGGTCTCGGCTAAATTGGCCGGCTTCCCCCCTTAGCGTCTCGCGTGAGACTTTTGCTCGTAATTCCTGATACTCGCGATTGACCTGATAACCGGATGACAGAAGCGACTACGTAGACACTTTTACACATGAATCACGTCAGAGAATTCTGTTCATGCTATTACAGATTGTTACTCGAAAAGACGCGGCATCATTGGACAGTACCAAAATTACTCAGCCGGGATTCGACCGTCCTCATTTTTGGCTTACTCGAAATTTCGGAGCGATTCTTTCGCCTGAACTAACTATTTGTTTCGAGAATTGTGGGGAATACCGGCGAGCGATAACTCAGTGCTGAGAGACGGAGAGAGTAGAGACAATGAGACTCGGCAACGCGACTAATTGTGATCGGGTATAAAATTAAAAACAGAGTGTTGGATAGACGTGAATCTTTTCCCTTCGTCGTATTTTACACATTTGCATACACTATAAATGCTTCCGTTGCCCCTGTTAACCCCATTTGAGACATTTCGCAACAGTTCAATTTTCTTCGAAGGACTTTTATTATTAAAAGAAAGAAATCATCGTGGACACGTTTGGTAACGATGTTCCGATATTATCTGCAATGTTCGTTGACACGGAGAGGACATGCTCCACATTTTCTTTAGAAGTTTCGACTAACAGAAGAAAGGACTATGTACAACAGGGCACGGTCAAGAGAGCAAGACATACGACAGTCTCTCCCCCCGATAAATATCTCTACTCGTTAAGTGTTATCTCGGTCTCTTCCTAGCATAAATATGTATACGTATGTACAACAGCTTAAACACAAACGTGCGAATACAATATATACTATATAGCTATCTCGCTTCGACGCCATTTACTCTCTCCCATTCTCTCTCACTCTCGCAACCCAAAACATCGATCCTCATATTTACACAATCGAGATCCTGGGGTCTCCTTAAGCGCAAATTTCTATCCGATTCCTCCCCGCATTGTTCCCCATTCGTATTCGTCTCTCGAAATACTTGTCCCTCACAGAGACACCTGTTCATATTGTCCCGAGAAAATCCCCGATTTACAACGGTCGCCGATCGTCCATCGTTCCTCGAATTATCATCGCATCGGCACCGCCCGTTTATAATACTTGTACTCTGATCCCCCGGATACCCTAAATCCTCCGGTCTCGGGATGGTCCTGTACCGGTCGCGATCTACCGGCAACAGGACTGGGAATAAATTTCGTAGCAATCGATCGAATCCTACACCTTGACTCCGACCACGTTCTGCCTGAGTCTGGCGATCATCACTGGCATGTAATTAACCGCGATGATCGCATCCTCGTCGTCGCTGCTGTCCGAGTCCGACTCTGGTAGTGGTTCCGGTGTCGCGCCTTCTCTCACCAGCTCGCTGGCGATCTGCGAATCCAAGCACAAGGCGATCTGGTAGGCTGTGATGCCAGCGTACGTCTGAGAGTCCAAGCAGGGCCTGCACTCTTTCAACAGAAACGCGATCACTGATCGACAGCCGCGTTCCACTGCAAGGTGAAGCGCTGTCTTCCCTGCCAAAGCTTCCTTGGCTTCCAGATCCGCTCCAAAACGAAGCAGAAGCCGCACCAACTCCACTTGACCCGAAGCGGCTGCTATGTGCAGACACATTTCGCCTGCAATCAGAATACGCGACCGGTCATGTACAAATTGCTGCAGAGTCCTCTGCGCGGAGGAATGATGGAATAGAATCGGCACAACGTGTATCTACAAAATTCGACCAATCGATTTGAATTTACTAAGATGACAGAAGAACTAGTTTGGTAAGCAATGCATTAACATTCTTTCGGGGTGGAAATGGGTGGAGTGACAAGCTTTTTAATTCTTTCATCTAAGCAAACAACAAAAGAATACATTGTTTAAATCGTCGCCATAGGCTCAGATAAAAGAAACGAAAAAAGGAGAGAAAAAAAGAGGGGTGATTTTTCTGTGTTATATATGTCATTGCAGACGTTTGTTCTATTACCGGTTCCTCGTATTATAGCGTATACATTATATTATATTATATTATAGTAAACATTATTTATAAAACTCTACATTTATGAAACCTTATCGCAGAGCTAGAGCTGCGATCCATTGAGATCAGGTCGAAACGACACAAAGTCTTTAGATCTCTCTGGACCATAAATGCCCCGAGGTCAGGTTCTAACGGTGCAATGTTCCTCGCTCGGATATATGTTTCTCTCTAGACCGTTCCAGACTCTAGATTGCTCTAGAGGAGAAGATCGACGATGAGATCAAGCTCGGAGCATTCTCGACCGGTTGCCAACGCGGCGCCCCGTCGGAATTAGCAGCCTGGCGGTCGCATTGTGGCGCGCTCGGAGCGCATTTAGACGCGATTTCTATTTGTTAATCGACCGAGCCTAACCGGGGCGCGAGGGGGGGGGGGCGTCTCGTACTTTAGAATGATGCGACCAAGTCACATGCTTCGCGACGATATAGATAGAACTAGGAAGCCGCGGTGAATCATTGTCGTCGGAGGTTTGGCTGTCGTCCCACGGTCCAAACTCGGTTCGTACCGATCAAAGCGACCTGCCTAAAATTAAACCTCGTTACCATCATCGTCGCCGGCGAACGCTTGCGCGTGCCATCAGCGGGCTTTGATTGCCGATCGCCATAACGATGATCGATATCTGGTTTACCTGAAACATTTACGCACTATTTTCCGTGCTGATCTAGCGAAGCTCATCGTTGACACGCGCCGACACCGGTCCCGATTCCCGATTAGCATTTCGCGCGGAATTTCCCGTCGCTTTATATCACCCATCTGCAATTGAAATCTGCCGAGCGGTGAACGACATCGCGTATAATGAAATTCGGAATTCGAAAGCAGGAAAGAAGAAGGTCGACGCCACGCCGGTGCCGCGCGCTTCTGGTCGCGCGACTGCGGGGGTGAAAGCGGGTCGTACCCACCGAGTCCCACGCCGCTGTGGGGTTTCCCGAGTCGAATCGAGAGCCGAGAATACCGCGACACACGCAAATAGTACCGTAGGTATTTTTAAATATCACAAACATCTGCTTGCCGTCTCACACGAGTGATGTAACAAGGCCCGCACGCACGCGTACACACGCACACACACATGGATGCACGGGCGACCCGCCTGAATTTCTAGCTATCCTCCCTCTGCGCGCCCTAGACTCACAGAAGAGCGGCTAGCTTCTCCGCGTTCGACATTTCGAGTACCCCCTTGCGAATCGATCGTGAAATCCGCCCGGGAATCTGGGAAAACCACGGCCCTGAATTAGAACGCCTCCCTCGAGACGAATCGATCTCTCTACCCCATTCACCGGGAAACGAGACGACGGTGTTTACGCTCACCTGACCGATCGATTAGGCTCCGTACGTCACGGGTATCTACGTACAAGTTACGCCGACTTGGAAAACACGCTCCTCCGCGATAATTTTCGATCGATTTCTCACCGCGGGGAACTACAACAGTAGAGCAGGAATGCTCGATTGTTCAAACTAATGGCCATAACTAAAGCTAAGTTGCGAGCATAAGCACTTTTCGGATTGTCGAAAAATTATTTCGAACAAACCGCCAAGTGCCTAATATTTCGTCATGGTCCAAAAACAGCCGTTACGCCAGCAGCCTCCTGGTCGTGCATCCGCTCCGGGATGGACTGCGTCGGAGAATGACGTTACACGGAAATTCCGGAACTTGAATAACGAACGGTGACCGTTTCGAGCTTTTTCGTTTCGTGTCTGTGATCAAAAGCTCGGCTGGAAGCGATCGAAGGAGCCGAGCGAACGAAGAGAGATCGAGTAATCACGGGCCGAAAAAGACGGGAAAGTCTTCTGAGCAAATGGTTCTTCGAATCGATTTTCCGAGCTTCCTCTAACCGTTGCAATCACAAGGGACGAGGAAAAACTGGATACTTTGGCAAGTACGCAATAGGACAGAAAAATCGGTTGCTGTTGCTGCTGCTATTAGTATTGTTATCGTCGTGACGTATACATTTGTTTTGGTAAACTATTTTCGTCGGAAGACGTCGACGGATCGAAAAATCGTTTGCCAGTGCCAACTACAGCAAAATATAGCAATTGAAACGCGGAGGAAGAGTTGACTGCTCTCCCTGGAAGATGCAGCGAGATGAACTTAATTGAAATTGCTTCGCAATCGGTAGCGATTGTCAATTGAACAGGAGAACGATGATCGAAGAGCAGGGAGAACTGGATGGTTTATCAGAGACGAAATGGAACCGAGAAATAGCTATCGCCGGTTACGGTGAATCGTCTTGGAGCTACGGTCTGTTTTAATGGGATTTCCGAGCGTACGCGACTGTGTCGTGGATCACGGTCTCGATCCACGATGAAATCACGGGAAACCCGCGCGTAATCGTGGTCACAGGATTGTTATGCCTCCACGAACGCGCTCGTGTCGAAGTGACTGTTGCTTCATGCGGTAAAAGCTGTTAGGATTTTCCGAAGATTCTCTGTCACGGTCGCTTGGCTTCCTCGTTAACGAGACAAACGACCAAATCGAACGCTATCTCGTTCTGTTCGATACACGGGGTCAAATGTTCGCCCGTCTTCTACATTTCTTTTGCAACGGTCGCCTCGAAAAGACACGCTTTTTCGATTCCTATGAATAGCCGCGACGAATATGATTTACGAGTCACAATGGAAACGGAAACGAGGACACGGAAGAAAACGGTACAGCTATTGTCAGTTTTCTAGAAGCTGGAATTGTTCTTTGGGCGCTGAATACACCCGTTATTAACACCGACGCAGAATCGTGAGACAAAGGAGATAAAAATTCGTGCGTTTTCAGGAAGAGTTATGTTCCTGGGATCGTTACGCAAGGATGGACGTTGCGTCATCCTTTTCGGATGCGTGTCGATCCGTTGACCGATACAATAAAATATTCTGCTGAGAGATGATAATTCTAAATACTGACTTTCTTTCTTAACGTCGCGTTCCGGAGCAATAGACGATTCTTACGACTCGAGCTACCGTTTTACAACATAGTCTGGTACAGAAATTAGTCATTTCCGCTAATTTGGTAGATCTAGCGTTCAAATTGTGGCCAAATTAGGTGCATTTGAGGTGATCGAGGTGAGAGGTAGAAGAAGCTGAGGGAAGAGGTTGCGACTCACCATCATAGTTCCGTTGTTCAAGATTCTGCGGCAGGGCCGGCACTTTTCCTCCTGGTAGAAGGTAGTTCCTCTCTAAGGGCGTCAACGAATCGGTGAGGGCCATGGCTGAGGCCAGATCGCCGGTCGCGCAAGCCAGGTGAAGGGCCGTGTTTCCGCGAAAGTTCCTCAGCGCAGGATTTGCACCAGCCAGGATCAGACGTCGCACTATCCGTGGTTGTCTCGTCAACACGGCCAAATGCAACGGAGACTGCCCGTCGTCGTTCAGTATGTTCAATAGGCAGCAGTGCGGTGCCATTCTTATAAGGCTGAACGCAGCCTCCAGGAAGCCCTGCACGATCGCAATGTGGAGCTGCCTGAAAAACACAATAAACCGTTCGTAGAAACCCTGCAACTCGTCCATTCATCGTCCTTCCGTCGCGTCGCGCCGCACCGAGCCATCCCGAGCCACCCCGAGAGCCGATTCAGGTAGTCGTACCCACCCCTGAAATACTATGACTGAAATTTATGACGTGTCCCTTTTGCGGATTACGGCGAGAGGCAATAAAGTCACCTGTCGCGGCAATTGGGAATTGCGTTTTCGAAACTGCGAGGATCCAATTAGTTATTGATCTGTTTATTGAAGGTTGTGCGACTTTTTCTGCACCGTTCGTATGCGGACAAAGGTCGATCTGTGATGACTGGGACAAAGGTTGCCGATCTTTTTTCATCGTTTACCCGTATCTAACCGGAGAAGACAGTGCCTCGCTCGCCGCTCTCTAATGTCGACATTAATAGACACGTTTATCCTTATTGATATCGTCGAAGCTACTGCGTCATAGCATGCGCTCGTGAAATACACGATGCAACGAGATCGCGATCGGTCAACGCGCCCGCTGATAGAACACGCGTAATCGTGATTCGTATGCGCAGGATGACGCGATAGCCCCTCCTCGATCAACATGTTTTTTTTTCTTTCATAGCATGCGCTCGTAAAAACGGCAATTACGGTCCGGAATGATATGTTGAGCGTGAAATATTATTGGGTCTCGTTTGTCTCGATTCGAGAAAGTCGAGACGAGAACATGACTCGCCGATTTCTATGAATTTCGAGGGGCGTCACGCGCATGAAGATCTCTGTTAGACGGTGTCAGGAAAATCGCGTTCGATGAACGTAAGGATATTGAGTCATTGTTTTTCCGCGCTACGAACAATCACGCCCATTCAACAGCTAGCATTGTTATCGTGGATTCGATCGATTCGCCTATCGAAACAACGCTTCGAACACTCGCGGGCTACAGGTTTCAACGGCGATGCGCATGCGCTGCTCAACGATGAATTCATTCAATCGATCGCATCTTTGATCCGCTTTTCTCGCATAAACAACGAGTCAGAGATCTGGGATTTCAAGGATGACGATAGAACTGCGAGTCCACCACGATAATTGCGACAATGATAATCGTAATCATCCCGATGACTCAGATCGTACGAGAAGCAAACATGTATTACCGTTACAATGATATTACAAATTAGTTTTCTTTTCAAATTCGGAAGTTACAACGAACCGGAATTCCCGTTCAGTATTCGAATTGAGACGGGAAATCAGCTTCCCGCCAAATTCAAAGGAGCACTTCGCAGAGCTCTCTTTCAAATACCTATACATATATCACATAAATGGATTACCGTCGCTTCGACCACTAAAATATCCTCGAGAAAGTATAAATACTCCCGGATGACTGTACGAGTCACGTGGACGTGAAAAGCAAACAACATAGTAGGCTAGATGACGAAGTCGCCGATGTAAACACACCATACTCATGATTGTTTCGACGATCAAGTATTCACCTTCCACGCAAATCTTGTTTACATATAGCGTAGCGAGTGAACTATGCCGATGTCGAAGAACCGAATCAATTCAAATAAATCTGAATACATTCCTAACAGCGACCGTAATGTTCTCGGTTCACGGTTGTCAACAATATTATTGTCTATGTTATCATCGTCATCAGGCGTAACACTCTCAACAAGGTCAACAAGAAAGGCCTATTGATAGCTGCTAAGGTCCCAATGACACTCGGAGTTTCACGGAAACTGCGACAAATATCTCACTTTCTGCAACACACTCAAGTACTGAACACCTAAGGTTGGACGACTACGGTCATAAATCAGAATGTCACGTGACAACTGGTCCGTATAAACTTGGACGAAACGTAAGCGACTTATTTCGCCATTTAGAATAACCTAAAGCGAAACTAACAGAATCCTAACCTCGCAACGACGCTGTTCGTACGACGGAACGCGTTCATGTTACAGTTAATTAGGATCAAGAAACGAGAAGTACTTACGTATCGCCGTCGTCATCCTGCGTGTAATAGAGCTGCCAGTCGAGTTCGATCGGTTTTTCGATCTCGCGCTGCGAGTCGTTAATTCGCAACGCCTCGATTTCTTGTTGCTCGAGCTTCTCCGATGTGACGGGTGTCAGCTCGAAGGTTGGCTCAGCTTGAACTGTGTCGCTGGCTAGAGGGTTCAGGGTGACTTGTTTGAGGCTCAGCTGGCTTAGGCTCTCGCTGAGCCTGAAATCGACGCCGCTGTCCACCCTCATTGGTTCCGGTGCAACGGGTGCGGTTACAGCAGCATCCGTCGCTTCCTGCTCGCAGATCTCCGAGCTCACCAATAGATTACCGCTAGACAGGAATCCAGAGTCCGTTTCTCCTTTCTCTTCGCGTTTGTCCTCGCTGCACTCTGCAACATTTCTCTCCATCGGTGTGTCGCACGGCGGATGCCACATTTTCGAGATTAATCGAAGCTTTCGATCTTAGGTTTAGGTTAGATCTCGCTTCTCGGTCGTTTCGTAGCACGACGCGGTCAATTAACTTTCCTATCTTTCGGGATGAAACACTGTTGTTCCGTTCGCGACTTTGACTCTTTCGCGAGCTGCTACATTTACTGCTCGAGAGTGTGATCGGTTCGATCGTCGTTCGACGTTACGCGAACACAGCTGTGGCGGTGGCTGCACTTCTATGTGTGTTCGTTTCTTCGTGTCGTCGTCCCATTCTCGTTTTAGACTTTAGACTGTGACTCGAAACTCGAAATTTTTGTAGACAGTGTGCCGAGGGTGTACGAGCAAATTCACTTCGTTCGTTCGCAGGGACGTTTTCGTCCGTTTTCCTTCGTCGCGCGCGTTTCGATGCAAGCCCGAATTACCGATCGCGTGTTAATTTGCCTAGTGTAATGGATGAACTATGCGAAATTGCATGCTCGTAATCACCGTGATTTCGTAGATAATTAGTGTGTGTCGTCGAGTACGACGATACTCGGCGCGCTGTCTGAAACGAACTGACTCCGATCTGACTGGAACTGACCGTATACCGTATCCGTTCACCGACAAGCAGCGACCAGCCACGACAAGCGGAATAACCTTCCGCCTATGGCCGCGCACTATGGTGGCGCCCTCGACGACGTTCACGCGTGCTGCGAAACGAGTAGGGTAGGGGGTGGGAAAACCCATCGTCGTCTGGCAGATCCAACAACTACACGTACACTATTCAACTTGGCATTCTTTAGATAATCGCTTTATGAAAAGAAACACTGACACCGGAAACGCAACGTCCTAAAGGCTGCAATAAATGTTTCGCCAATTAGGCCACTGTGCCCGAGGACAACACATGGAAATATTTTTAGTCATAAGCAATTAGCATTGAAAGCATTTGGTAGTTCAATTGGCAATATAATATGTATAGTAACTGTAAATTAGAAAATCCGATAAAATGGAATGTTTATGCTGAACTGAAGAGATTCATGGAAGCACAATCTGATTGCGGTATGTTATGTTCTAGAATCTTGAAGAAGGGAAAAGTATCGAGATTTTATTTCTTTGTAAAGACTAAAGACGCGGTAACCAAGAAGCTTTTTATTAGCATGGACCCAAAAGATAGGCAATCCGTGCGCATGTGATATGTGATGAAAGGGTCGAAGGGGCAAGCCACGTAACGCGTTCCATTTTAAGTTTAATTCTACATAACGGCCCCCATTGTCTGCAAACAATTTACAAATCGTTAGTCCACCGATTCCAATTGCAAATCCGAGACAATAGAAACTGTAATGATGATTGCGTCCCGGGTAGCAAATCACCTGTTAGAGTGCAGCCTTGAAAACCGCGACAGTTTTAGAGGACAGATGATTTGTAATGTTCTGACTTACGTTCACGTGTATAACCGATTATCTCTGTGGTGTACGATGGGAAAGCGAACGACCGAGCAGTTTCTACGCGACCAAGCAGATTTCACTGTACTACTTTCTTTCTCTGCTTCTCTGTTTGATCTACTGCAAAAACGCGGCTCACCGGAAATTCCATCCGGATATATCTGGTAACATCGACGGCCTGTGCTTGTGGCGCATTACGACACCAAGAAGATCGACGTCGGGGCCCGTCCACATAGTTCGATGGTTTCGGACCCCATTCAGCGGTCGTTCAAGCACAGGTTTTCCCCAAACGATGGTTACTGACACCCGCTCGTAAAACAAAGAACCTCCTACAGTATACCTGTGTTATCGTTAGGCAAACGAGGCCGAACGACGGCGCGCCGATAATAACGGGCCATTGTCACAATATGTGCTCTACTACAATCCGTCGTTACGAAAATTGTAAACGACGGTGATCGATTAGTCATAGAAGTCGGAACAAACTTGAAAGCGAGGCCGCTCGCAAAAGCATTTGTAAACGATAGTCATAATTCTGCATCCCTGCGATAATAACCACCGATGAATTATATAATTTCATGTAACGTATTTTATTTGCTTCTCATCATCGACGTGTCCGTCGCCTCTTCCCGTATAGTGGTTAAATTAACCACAAATTATGTAATTTCTGACGAATGAAAATGTTTGTTACATGGCTCCGAACCGACATCATAGCGACAAATTTTGTGGAATAGATGTCGAGCGAATATCAAGAGAAACCAGTGGATGATAATACCAACCTCAAGATATAGTTTTTAAAAATAAAAGGAAAGGAGAAAATCTATCGAAACACGGGAGAAGCTATTCGACAGAAATGTAACAAAACTGCGGCTTCCAATTTCTCAGCGAATATTTTTAATTGTCCAATATCGAAATTATTAATCATCGGGTAATTATTCGTTTACCGAGAAAACGCGCTGCACATTGATCTAGGATGAAGAAGAGAAAAGCAGTAGCGCGCAACGGCATGCTCGATAGCAGAGACATCATTGCTGATAGTAGAAATAAAATGAGACCGCAGTTTCCTTTTTGCAGCGACGTTTTTCAATTACTTCTACAGTTATTAGAAACCGTCGAGTAATTACCCGTTCACTGGGAAACCTTGTTACGCATCGGGCATTGGTGATAGAAAAACAGTGGCACAAGGTATGCACTCGATAGCGGAGAAATTGTTGTTGGAGAAGGAACGGTATTTAAGCTATCTGGGGAAAACCTGAGATAAGCCCTGGAAATGTGTTATCATTTAGAAGAGTCAATTTGCCCACATATGCTTGTTATCAGCGAATTTTGTTACTGCACCTTGAGTTACAACGGTTTTCGACAGATCAAGCTGCACTGCGTCCAGGTGACGCCCATTTTGAGGTCAACTGGAGGCACGAGGCCCGCAGGTAAAATGCCTGGAGAGGATTTCAAGGAACCTGTAACCTTATGACCTATAACCTTGACATAACCTTGTCATCAATATGTTTTCCTGGGATCCTATCCCTTATACATACATGTGGAAGTCGTGTGTTGCCTGGGAACGTTCTACCGATGCAATTAATTGCAACAGCCTAGCAGGATACTCTAGGGCGAGGAAAAGTTAGTTGACCATTCTGTGATGTAAATTTCGTTTTATAAGGAAATATGCCTCACTTATGTGGCTCAAGAGAATTACGCAATAGACATAATAATTTCCGGCACATCGGTAATGCATGTACCAGAGGTTTCGCATAATTAACGCGATAAGAAATGTGAGAGTTTCAGCACGACGAAAATAGATTGTAATCAGATGATCGCTCGCGATTGCCGACGCTCGTGATTTAAAATCAGATTGAACTCGTGACCCATAGATCGATCAATAAGTGAGAAATTACCGCTACGAGCCCGTGAAAAACCCAGCATGTTTTACAATCATTCTCGTCGCCAGATGCTATGCGGATGATTTTTCCTCGTATTTTCGATCAATGAGAAATGCAAAATGGGTCGCTTACCGGATAATTAGAGGCGTCTTCCGCTGCCACGGCGATCAGCATGTTATAATAGACAACAGACTGATAATATCGGTGGAAAAGTTGTTTCTGTCGTTCTCGATTAGGAGGAAAACCTTAATCATTAAGCTTTGTATGCACGTTGAAACATGCGAGTAGCACCTACGAGCCAAGAATCCACACTATTGCTGAGGCAAAATTTGTTATAGCAAACGCGGACCAGCTTCATACAGTTTGTGGTCGCGCGTCGCCTGACTAAATTTCTACTTCTCCGGGAAATTCCTAATGGAGTCAGTTAAGCACATGCGGGTACACGAATTTTTGAATACGATTTTCGATGGGAATCGCTAACGAGAGACGGAGTTAAGTCGTTTTCGAGTATAATCCAGTAAATTCCCAAGTGCCCTAATCTATAGGCAACTATTTAACAGAAAAGGAGAGAAATGAACGTGTGCACAATTTTTATTTGTGTGAAATGATAAAGAGAAACGTTATGTAGTGTTGTGCTCAAGTATACCTTGCCTAATAAGTGATTCACAGATAGCTCTGGGTAGCAAGTGATAAGTATTTTTCTTTAGTAGTATAACTTGACCATCATCTAGCTCCAGCTTGCCAAAGTCTACCATACACTTCACCTGGAATCCAGAATTAATTGTATGATCTTTTAAAAGTATTGATGTCTGAAATACAATTACCTCTACGTAAGGAGTTTTTGGAGGCAACATGCTTGCAGTTAGATTGAATCCTTGGTCTTCTCCCAGAGATCTCATGTATGTAGCTAAGGATTTATTGTAAGACTGAAACCACTGAATCTCTGCATTTAACAAATTGGAGTTTATTTCCGGTGGTAGAATACTTCCCAGATCCCATCTTAGTTCCCTCAGCTTTCTTATTCTGTTGTAGATGTATGACAAAACACATCTCTTGTTTCTATCCAGTGCTCCATGTCTTAGTTGAATCGATGGTAACAGTGCCATGTTGTCCTCATTTCGAATGGCAGTGCTGGAACCAATGAATTTCATCACTGCATCGTAAAATGCTCATGGTCACTGTGGTCATACACATTTATTACAAACCTATCAGTCATGTTTGCATCATACAGAGCATGCATCTCCTCCAGAACTTCCTTGAATACTACCTCCTACAAAACATCTTTCTTTAGTTTTCTATCGTGGCTGCTATTAATTTTTGATTATTATAGTACCATGTAATTTACATTGAATGATTGAATTTCTGCAGATAAATCTAATTCTGTTATTAGCTTGATTGCCTTCCTTCCATACATCTTTTAGCAGTATGTGTAACACAGGAAAATAATTATGATATATTGAACAATGTGTTTTCCTCTGCATAGAAAAGAAATTCATTGAAAGCTTAAGTAGACAAATTTTTTCATTCCAGTCTATTCCGTTTCAAGCTTTTGGAAATTAAAACATAAACGTATTCACCAAGTCAAAAAAATAAAGCCTCTTTAAATACAATTTTCGCTTAACAAATTTCCCTTAATTACTAATTCGATAAAACCTCTATAACTGAAAATTGTAGCTCCCCTCCATGCACTTGACTTATCAAGGTTCCACAGTAATTAAAGATAATAAACGGCACAGTAATAAGGAAAATTTGAAATCATCTGTTTATCAAAGACGAAAACAAACTTCACACATGATCATCAGCAGTAGTGACACCTGCGAAAATATATCTTCCAGCGCCATCTTGTACAAAACTCAAGTATTACAAATCAAGTAAAAGAAAAACGCTGTTAGGTTATCGATGTAACAATGTGCACAGTGCGAGAATAATAACAAACATTACGTACAAAAATGTTGATAATCCTCCGAAACAATGTCACGAAATTGCAAACATATACGCAACAGACTTTAAAATTCTGCACTGCTGTCGTTAAGGAACAGACGGCCAATCTAGAACCAGATCCAATTATCTCCCAAAAGAGTTACAGTGATGAAAAATTTTTATATCAAAAGCCGCGTCAAATATGGTTGGAGAATTTGGATACAGTTGAGAGAAAGAAATTAGGTCTAGTGTTTCTGCATCCTAGTGTTTATGCAGCAGCACCAAGGATTGACATTATTCATGAGAATGTTAAATGGCAGAAACTGTATCGTTTTGTGGTAATGATAAAGTTACTCTAGTTATTCATAAACACTATTATTCTAGAATCAACATTAATGTTTAATTTCAGAGCTTTGCAAACACAAAAACACGAGCAGAAGTAAGAGGCGGTGGTCGGAAACCTTGGCCACAAAAGGGATTAGGTCGTGCACGTCATGGAAGCATAAGATCACCACTGTGGAAAGGTGGTGGTATTGCACATGGTCCCAGATCTCCAACACCCCACTTTTACATGCTTCCTTATTTCACACGTGTTGCTGGTCTTTGTAGTATGTTGTCTGTAAAACTTGCTCAGGACGATCTGTTCATAGTTAACAATTTAGAAATACCAACCCAAGATGCCTCTTACATAAATCAACTAGTTGAGGAAAGATGCTGGGGTCCTGCTGTACTTTTTGTTGATACCGACGACATCATGCCGTTAAATATAACAGCAGCAACAGATAGCATTGCTCATTTGACCCTAATGCCTGCATATGGTAAGACTGCTATCAAGAATGTACAGTTTAAGTATACACCTCCAACTTTTGTTTATTTTCTAGGGCTTAATGTGTTCAGTATGCTAAAGTATGATACTTTGGTCCTTACGGAAAGAGCAGCGCGTTATATCGAAGATAAAATTCTGTTTCAACTAAATAGATTAGATTCTGCAAAATTGATGGAGAAATTCAAGCTTAATCAGCAGTAAAATCGATCCAAAGAAAAAATTAAATCCTTTATTATTGATCAAATTGTTCTTATTTTTACCAACAATAAAACATGCTTTTCCTTGTAACAATTAATCCTCGGAAGACGGAAGTTTCCTATCTCAGCGTCTGAAAATTGAACTACTATGTCGAACCATAAAAACCGCGTTTCTTACAACTAATTATTTCTAGTGAAAAATTTATCTTCTATATTTGGTTAAGGTCATTTCTTTTTTAAGATTGGCATACTGGTCGACTTTCTAGGGAGAGGCTGAAAAATAAAAGTACTTTAAGAAATAAATAATAAAAAAATATACTCTTATCTGTACGAACTTCTTACCACAGGGTGTGGATCTCCACCTAACATTTTTTCACGAATTGCCCATCTTAAGCCAGCATGCTTAGCTTCACCTGGGAAGGACATTTGCTTCCACTCTTGTTGATATTTCTGATAAAGTGCAACTGGATCAGATTTTTTGGTGGTAGAACATTTCTGAGCTTCTGGTTGTAACCTCCAGGGTCTAATGACTGTAAAATAGAAATTATTGAAATATTTAAGAAATGAAAATTTTCTCTAGATTGTTATATCATTTGAAACTTTACATGATTTTGTTCCAGATTGAGAGGTTTTAGTAGACAGTACACTTTTTGCTCGACTACTTCCAACCCTTTCTTGTTCATGTTCTAGGATATTAGGAGCACTCATGGGTCTCCTGGGTAGTGAGGATGCAGACTGGACATGTTGCAATACTTTATCTATGTCTACTTTCGTTTTTGGCTTTCTTACGATACTAGTATCTTGTCTCAAATACTCAGAATATTTTTTACAATTTTTCAAACGAGCACTAGTACTTTCTTCATTACAGAGTGTGCTAGTAGATCTAACATTAGATGGTGTCTTGAATTTTGATTTTGTTTCATTATAGTTTTGTTTCATACCTAAAGGACTGTCTCCAGAATTAAAATGTTCTCTGTTCTCTTTGTCATTTGATACACAGTGCACTTTGACCTTTACAATAGGATTGTCATCTATAGAATTAGAGAAATTAGTAGATACAGAGTTTATCACCGAAGACAAGTGTCTTCTCTGTTCTCTGAGAATTCGTTTCATATCGCTTTGCTGTTTATCTATTATCTTCATTGCGATTTCTTCCTTCCTCTGTTGCCGCTCCAGCTCTTTCACTTTTCTATATATTTTCAAATCTGTCAACAGCAGTAATAAAATTAATTACTCTGCATAAAACATGTGAAAATAAAATAATCACTAAACAAATAGGAACAAAACATCCGTAATAATAAACATGTTTACCTTTCATGAAACCTTTGAGTTGTTGCGCGGTAATTCCAACAAACCCCAAAGAATTTAAAAGCGCTAGAACCTCTCTTGGATCGTCGTTCATTTTTAGGGAAATAATAGAAATTTATGACAATATAAATCAGCAAAAAAAACGTTTGTTTCCGTATCCACTATTTGAATGACAAAGACGTTAAAATCAGTTTTATGTCACGCCAGGGAACATGAATCGCTATAGTAGTCCACTATATGTAGAGTCTATACCAGAGCTCTTGGATGTCCGACTTTGCCCGACTGTTCTATGACTCTCTTCCAGAAAAGTAAGAGTGGGAGAATTACCCATCACAAATGGCATTGGATAATGCCAGAGGATTTCCATTGGCATCGTCCAATCCCATTTGTACGATCTCCTCTTCGCCATTTGAAGAGGACATTGGATATGTTAAATACCAGTAGACACACTAGACTTGAGTGGAAATTACAAGAACGGTCAGGTGCATGAGAGCTCTGGTCTGTACACATCCGCCATAGAAATTCATAAAATTACTTATATATGTACATATTGATAGCTATATATATTAATTAATTATTCAGCCATGGAGGGCGCCACATGTTCTTCTTTGCTTTTAAAAGTAAAGCGGGAATGTCAAAAAAGTGTGGTAAAATATCAAGTAGCAGTTGTTAACATCAAATAAATTATGAACGATTTTTTTTAACAATTTAACATCTCTGAAGAGATAAAACATATGTAGAGAGTATTACGTAATTATTTTAAATCTGCAACAATAACAAAAGTACTATATAGATGCCATCTATAAACGATCAACGAAATCAAAAAGAGCGTCAGCAGGTGTTTGAATAATTGGCGGTAGATCGACTGCGAAAAGGAAATAAATTTGCACGAGGTGGAATTTTGAAACAAATTATTCGTCCATAAACTACCATAAATTGCAAAACTGGATTACAACAATAATTCTGATCATTTGAATGCTTATACAACGAACAATGCAGATCCGATGGCTGCGCAGAATCTTTCGCCTGCGCTTGATTTAAGTTTAACGAAGCATGATTAATTGTGCATCAGTCTGTAAAGAGGTCTTCGTTGAAAATGCTGTCAACGGTGTACACGATTTTTCTGCTAGCTATTGCTATAATATCCGACCCGTTCCCAGGTAAATGAAATTAAAATGTACTGTAATTAAAATCGTTAAGGCTAGAAGCAAGTTACCAAAAAATCATGCGACTTTTCCAGTTGTTTCGAGTTTGCGTACGGGTCGGCTCTAACGCGATAAAATCATCCTATACGTACATATAAGCTCTAAAGCATATATCGCGTGGATTCTAATTTTACAAGGAGGCAATCAATCGATGAATTACACACTTGAAATATTTACGCGCTATGTTAATCGCTAAATAAATATGTATCGATGAATAAATTTCTTTTAGACACGTGCGCTTCGAAGATCAACGTTTTGGACCTTCCACGCATTGTGCGTAATGGGACCGGCCCCATCGATCTATCTTGTGTCTACCATGTTCGATCGGACGAGAACGGCCTCGTAGTGAAATGGTACCATAACATGAACCAAGTTTATCAGTGGATTCCACCAAGTAATTTAAACTGAACTATCAATTAATTCGTGTATGAACATTTTGTTTCACTCTGCTCATTTATAGTGCCACCGCAAGACGTGGGAGTGATAGACGGGTTCGCCGAATATCCTAGGAACAATTTAAGACATCCGACATCGCAGTCTATCATTCACTTGAAGATGGTCACCGTCAACATGAGCGGCGAGTACACTTGTTCGGTTAGCACTTTCCAAGAGGAGGATTCGAAGAGGTCGCAAATGATTGTTTATGGTAACTAAAAGCTTTAAAAAAATCCCATTAATTGGATTCCGATAGGTCGAATGATAACAAAGTTCTGGACAATTCTTTAGCACCGGAGAAAGACGCGACGATTTACGTGTCTTCTTTTAATGAGACCCATTTGAATCTGACGTGCGTGGTGAACGGAGCACATCCGAGACCGATCCTCAAGTTCTATGTAGAAGGTGTGGAAGTGCATAGCTACTACGACAGGACGGAGAAAACAGAATGGTACAGGAAGGATCTATCCGTGAAGCGGGTCGTGATCATCAGGAACACCTTCGAGCCGACCCTGTTGGACTGCGAGGTCTCCATTCCTCACACGGATTATAAGCGAAGAGAGAGGATCGTTTATTATCCCGGTATTTTTTAAATATTACGTGGTCCCAAAACGACTATCTTCTAAATTGGAACAAATATTTAAATTATTGAATAAGTAAAGATTTTATAAAACATCTGTAATTACTAATATTGAAAAACTTTAATTACCTATGGCCTATGTTTCAGCTCAATCCTTGTCGCAAACAAGCACCGCTGCGAGAAATTATCAATCAACGTTTCCCATCAGCATTGTCTACACATGCATATTAGTGACATTAATAACGCATTAAAGAAGCAATGCTAATATTCATGAACGTGTAATCTTATTGTCTTATATATACCGTCCCTGTTCCAACCGAAATCTTCAAATCCCTGGTCATTCTGTACAAACGCGTAGGTGGCTTCTACCACCGGTTCCTGCCGATTAGAAGTCTAATTATAGTTGTAAATCGACTCGGAGATTGTTCCGAATACCGTATCGATGCAGAAAATGCGATTGCGTGCGCGTTAAGGATGCAGGAGGCGACAGGAGCCTGGTGGGGGACTATATCTTGAGACGGTGGTACTCCGCAGGAGGTCTTATCACTTGGTCTTCGACGTTCATCCCTGAAGGATTGGTGAGTTTGCATCTCTCTGATCAGTATTGTACGCTTCAACCGCTTGCTTCCAGTTTGAGAGTCTGTGTAGATAATGCCTGTGTAGTTTGAGCACACAGATCTTATTTTTAATATCCTTTATAGAATTCTTCATCTTTTCATTATACTTCAGAGCTTACTTCGTGGTATGTTAAAATCTTACAAAGTACGGTACCCTATTCCATAGTACAAACAATAAATTAAAGACACATAGTGCAATAAAAGTGTAACATAAAAATTTAATAATAAAGGTCCTTGTCTATTTTAATTAAAAATAAATTGTCTTTTTGTTCAAGGCCTCCGCTGCCGGATTATCAAACATGAAGATGAATGCCACTTGCTTGATACTGTTCCTGATAGGTAAGCGCTACTTTTTTCTGTTACCAACTAATCAATCTTTCTCGACTATAAAAAGTAGGCTATGGTCTGTTAATTGCGAGATCCGAAGCCCGTCAAAGGATTCCGAAATAGACGGTATCGCCTCGCCCAGTGTAATCTCTTTTGCAAAGAGATAATCCCATCAAACAGTGTCTCACTTAAAGCAGCCGCCAGGGCATCGTTGCTACTAAGACCTTAACCAATCGCGTCCGTATTTAATGCCCTGAGTTCCGCGAATCGGAAGATCGGAAGATGTTAATTTGTAATGAACAAATTTCTCAAGCGCATAGTTTCTCAACCGGAAAATTTAAAAAGTTTGTGTCACGCCGAGCGGCATGTAGATGCGGTAACTTGTAATTACTTGCTTAAAATTCAATACGTCCTGGCGCCACATCCATAAATGCATTTCTTCGGGCGGCGCAGCCTGCACTAGAAAAAGAAACACCGGGTTCTACGTTGCAGTGTGTGCTTTCTGGACTATCGGAGAGACTTTATCCTGCGACCAATGCGGCCGAGAGTGTGCTGACATATGCGGCACTCGACAGTTCCGGGCCTGTTGCTTCAACAACATGAAGAAAAGACAGTACAACGCCGGATTTAGGCTGTGGATGAGGCCGCGCCGCTACACGAACCGCCTCCATCTGGATTATGATGGATAATCGTTTTGCAACCGAATTATATTCATCATGAAGTTGCATTCTTTCGATTTCGCTGTTTAATAATTTAATATTTTAAAAATGTACTATGCATGTACGTGTACTCGGTAATAATGAATTATTTCACACCGTGACCTGCCCTGGGAATGTTTAATGCACTATCATTTCGCTTATGGTTACTAGAAGTTCATTATAGTCAATGATTAAATATATAAACGACTTCCAAGCTGAACTTTATTCATTCGCGAATCCATTTCAATTTGTGGACTTATGTTTTGAGTCACCAAAATAAAATATTTTTTCATAACAAATACAGCATTTTTGTTATACACATTCTTTGCGGATTTTGTAAAATTTTTTGTATTGTGCATTCGGTGACGGACTAGTGTACGCTGCGATCAGGTGACCAAACGTGTTATCCGTTTAATTACCTTTTTTATTGAGATAGATTGGTCTGTTTTGTTAAAAGACGCGTCCAACTTGTTCAATTGTTTCTTGCCCTTGTTTCTGATCATGTTCCATTGTAACTTGTCTAAGCCAGGATAGGATTCCTTGTCCAAAAGAAGCATCAACTCTGACTTGGTCTGGACGTTGGCAAACGTTAACTCTTTTATTAAACGCTTCCTTTTCTTTAAATTTTTTGATATCGTTTTCCCACTTTCCTCTATTACATTTGTAGAATCAGTCTCCCCTTCGATTTTTGTTTTATTATATTTCTCCACTTTTATGGAAGTCTGTTTAGTTTGTTTTAAACTAAACGAGCGACGATCAATAATTTCTACAATAGATGAGCAATTATTAATCCTTACTTATTTATAATATTTATTACCTAATTTTATGTTAAACATGATTTCTGTACCTCCTTCATCGTTGTCTACATTGTCTATATCTATTATAATATCATTACATGCAGCATTTTCCTCCTGTACGTTAAAAGAAGGATTTTTCAATTTTATTTCTTTACTATGATTGTGTCTGTTTAAATTCAGGTCCTCATCCGAGTCATAATCACAGGGTGTAATTAATTTGAACATGATATTTTTTATTCCATGACTGCTGGGAACACTGTATGAATTCAAATTATTAGTATAATTACACATTACCATTCATAAGAAATTCTGAACTTACCATGGTGTAGGCTCATCTATCCATGGTAGTGCTAACCATGTCCGTAAATCAGATGGGAGATCAAATCCCATAGGAAGCCAACTTAATCCTGAGACTTTAAATGATTGTAAGTAGTGATATAAATCATTGTACCATATGCAAGATCTGTTTGTTAAATGCCTTGATAACATCCTGTGAGAAAAAAGACTTATGTTATACTGTGTTAAAACATTAATTCTATTGTAACGTACCATATTCTACTGACAACAGAGTATGCAATGGTAGCAACGGACCAGGCATGGCCTAACATTATCCTACTTCTAAGAAAATGAGCAGCATGTTTTGATATTTCTTCTATACATGCCATCAACTTTGCAAACCCTTGAGTTCTTATCAAAACATATTCTACCATTTGCTTAGTAGGTAATTTAACATATTTATGCTCATATTCAACATAGTTTCTCAAATTTTCATATTCTTTTTCAAGTCTCAATGAGAGATAATTCAGCAAAGCTCTGTTAAGCTTTGACATGGCTTTTATACCCTTATCATTTCGGAATTTACTTTTCATACGATATATTAATCTACTCAAGATTGCTGCTTCTTTGTGTAACATTTCTTGAGAAATTAAATCTTTTACAATTTTGTCCAGAGTATTAAAAAATCCTGTTGTATCTGATAATAAAAAATAAATAATTATTAGAGCAAAAATGATTTCTAATCCAATCTAACGTAACATAGGTTATGATTTACGTTACCAAATTTTTCGCGCTGAATGCAACAAGTTGCATTCGGTGGGCGCTGTAACTGCATATGATTCCATATAGCATCCATATAGTAACTATTTAATTGCGATAATTGAATAAAATGACTAAAGTTAAACTGCGAAAACTGCGTAAAAACATAACCTCAATTTTTATGTACACAGACACATTTATAATTTTTATATAATAATAGTATGTATTACCATTCAAGCGACAGTACAACAGGAATGGTATGTGCATGCATCCACGCACACATATTCAATTTAACAGACTCTGCTATCGCAATAAACTATCATTTCCGGAGAATCAGTTCTTCTGACAGGAGTGGGACGACAGAGCACAGGTGAATTTGGGGGAGGACCTAGAGGTACTAATTTATTCACACCGAAATATTTAAAGCCTCCTCTTATCACTGGGCGATACATTAGATTCGTCCAAGCAGTGTGTCCCCACGGTGCATTTAAGGGTTGTACGAATCTATAATTGCGCAAGTTAAAGTAATACAATTTTATGACAATGCACAATAAAGTAATTAAGTCTTTACCTGACTCCTTTTATCCGTTTAATAGGAGGATAATACTCCTTGCATCCTTGGGGTCGGTCAATATTCAATAAAGGCCAGGTGCATGTAGTTACAGTGCAACTTGACTCGCTTATATGCCCCCGCGGACACATATCACATTGTTCTTTCTCCATTTTTATCTACCATCCACCAACTTGAAAATTTTCGGAATTTAAAATCAATTTTCATGTGTTAAGTAATTTTGTATAGGCTGAAGTAAGAGCTGAACGCTACAGCTACACTTGTTTTCTCTATGCATGTGCAGTACGTATTCTTTGAAAACAGTTTTCCCGCCAGACACTTCGTTACACAATGGTTTGAACGCGGGAAAAAGTATTTTTTGAATTTAACTATATGTGTAGACCTTTTCATAGCTATTGAAATTCTACCTTCTACCGAATTTTTTCAGTATAAGTAGTTTTTCTACAAAAATGCAATTCAAGAATACGAAAGTGACAGACTACCACACGATTTTTCATCACTCAATTGTAATAATGCTAATATTTCCGAATATTTCATTGTTATAAAAAATGTGACAATTTCAAAATGAACCACTGTGCACCGTAACAGATTGCCAAGGAATTTGATGAGAGCACACTTCATTTATTTGGATTGTAAAGAACAATTGACAGAATTATGACTGGGAAAGGAACAGATAGAAGCCTAATTAGGGACAGCAAACAGGTGGAGGGCAAGGTGAGCAAGGATAGCATTTGATGGTTCCTGTGTAGAAAAGTCCGCCAGTCGTTACACGTGTTCTTATGACAGGTCCATAATCAGGAGGTGCAGGCACTGGTTTAGGTATAGACGCACAAGTAACGCATGGATAACAACTGCAAGGTGGACAAATAAAAGGTCGAGGGGGGGCAGGGTAGGGGAGGACAAGGTACAGGACAACTGGGTGGAGAACAGCAGATCGTAGGCGGTGAACAACATGGCGTAGGGCACGGTGAACAACATGGTGTAGGGCACGGTGAACAACATATTATAGGCTCATACGATGGGGAACACGGTGGACATTGCGGTTCCAGCGGGGGACAACAACCACAACTGAAACAAATGTTCTATCGATTAGGAGTATTCGATAGAAAACGGTGGACACCAAATATTATTAATAGGCTGCGGATTTTTGTAATTTAAAAAATAATAATTTTTTGTCATAAACGCATCAAAATCCATAGCGTAATTATTACCCACAAGCAGTGTTGTAAGATAATTAGATAATAATATTTAGTATCTTATCTCTACATAATAAAAGCAGCACCTCTCGATAATCCTTTTTAGTTCTTTCTTGCCGTATGGGCGATCGCACTTTACAATCACGGACATTTTTAGTTTATTATATTGTAAAAAGTTACTGTAAATTTTGCTGATGTGAAACGAATCAAAATGTCATTTGAAGTCGAAGCATGAAGTTTGTATAAAATAATGGAACGATAGTTTGACGAGCGAATACAGACAAATTCGTAGTTAATAATTTTTATGTAAGTAACTGTTGTATAAATTGATTAAGGACGGCGGAGTTCGAGGAGTGACGATTGCCAACGCGGCTTTGAAATGTTCTCTGGTGATCATGGCAGCATTTAAATTCTCCTCAAGCGCTTTCATTGCTGCTTCGTGGCATATAGCTTGGATTTCTGCCCCAGAATATCCTTCCGTGATTTCGACTAGATCTTGAATTTTCACACTATCGCTGATCGGCATTTTCCTCAGCTTTATATCGAATATCTCCTGTCTAGTTTCGTTGTCGGGTAACGGTACATAGATTATACGATCCAACCGACCCGGTCGAAGGAGTGCCTGAGAAAATTATAGTGCTTTCATTAGTAAAATGTAGGCGGACGGAACTGTTTTTCAGAAATTTACTGACTTTGTCGATCTTGTCAGGCCTATTGGTAGCGGCAACCAACGTGACACTTCCCAACGCAGTGACTCCATCCAGTTCTGTCAACAATTGTGCCAAAACCCGTTCTTGTACATTGCTTCCACTATTAGAGGAGGAACTTCTCTCACTCCCTAGCGCATCAATTTCATCGATAAACACTATCGAAGGTGACACTTGTCTAGCTTTCCTAAATACTTCTCTCACAGCTTTTTCAGACTCACCCACCCATTTTGAAAATAATTCCGGGCCCTGAAAACAATCTTATATGATTAGAATTGTTCAATTAGCTCTGCACACCGAAGTCTTTAAAGGGAAAGAGCATGCCTTGACAGGGTCAATAATCAAGAGGAACGCATTGTTACCTTTATGTTTAAGAAATTGACTTTGCTCTCAGTTGCTAGAGCCTTTGCGATCATCGTCTTGGAGCAACCAGGTGGACCAAACATTAGAACACCTCTGGTCGGAGTGATGCCCATTCTCTGAAACGCTTCGGGGTGTCGTAGTGGCCATTCGACCGCTTGTTTCAACTTTAATTTCAAATCTTTCTGCCCTCCTATGTCCGACCAGCTTACGTTAGGCACTTCTATCAGGACTTCCTTCATGGCTGATGGTTTTATCATATTCAGAGCAAGATTGAAGTCTGCGAGCGTTATTTCTGCGAGCGTTTCGTACGGCACGCTCATTTTTTGTTGGCGCTTCACAGCGTTTAAGACTGCCTGGGAGCAGAGACCGTATAAGTCTGCGCCAACATATCCGTGGGTGACAAATGCAATGTTCCTAACGTCTTCATCTAACAAAGTGTGTGGAATTTTTAATAACATTTTCTCTAATATTTCCCTTCGCATAGTCGGCGTGGGCACATAGATTTCGAACTCCTTGTCTATTCTACCAGGTCTTCTAAGAGAACTGTCCACTAGATCAAGTTTAGAAGTCGTTCCCAATATTACAACGTTATCATTCGCGTTCTGTATATCGTCGAAAAGTGCTACCAGTTGCGAGAGAACCTTCCTCTCATGGTCAGTACTCGAACTACTCCTCTTAGGACACAAGCTATCAATCTCTTCTATCAAAATTATGCTGGGAGCTTTAGTTTTGGCTTCCGTGAAGATATCCTTCAATTTCTGTTCTGTTTCGCCGAGTGATTTGCTATAAATATCTGAACTGTAAACAGTAAAACAGCTGAGATCATATTCAGATATTAGAGCATTCGCAATAATAGATTTACCAACACCGGCAGTACCATATAATAATATTCCTCTGCTAATATAAAAATCCCCAATGCTCTTACATCTACCCAAACCAATATTTATAACATCTTTAATGTCTTCTATTAAATTGCTGTACCCCCCAACATCTTCTATTTTGCATTTCTGTTTTTTAGGCTCATCCCTCTTCTCGTCTTTTTCATTTAGAATCGTCCACTTTGTATTGTAAAGTGCTTTGTAAAGTTTAATGCTGTACGTGTGATCTGATGTTAAATTTAACTGTTTAAGTTGTTCTGATATACTATCTGTACTTTCATCGGATGTAACTTGTAGAATCTGGTAAGTCAATCTTTTACCATAAAAAGGTATACTGAATTTATTTCCAACAAAGAATATTTTGTGCTCATTATGATTCTTCAATATTATATTAAGCTCTGTACTTGCTTCTGGTAGTGAATGCCTTCCCGTGTAAGAAATTATGAACTCTTTAGCAATGGAAACAGGACAGCTCATTTTCTGAATTTTAACAAGACCCTGCAGATCGTTCAGTTCCATGGCTGTAAAAGATAAATTGATAGAAATGTGTTCTTTCTCTTCATTTGAGACAATTCAATATATAACCGACCATGTTTAGTCAATGAAATGCTTGTGAGCGATTTGTCTTTAGTTGGCCAGACGGTTTTAACCACTGTACCTCCTTCTGTACTGACCAAAACAGGATCCCCTATTGCAATTTCGCATAGTTGCAGTGCCGATTGCGATATAAACACCATGTCATCCAATGCTCTTTGAGAAATGTTCTTTGGCAGTTCTATGCAAAAAATACAATATAGGTGAAGAACTGTACAGGCAATGATAAAGGTGCAGCTGCATATACCTTGTGGTTTATACATTTCTACAGTGCTATACAGAGTACCGCTGTAAATAAAATCGTGGCACCATTTTTCTAAATTTGGCGGGCAATTGCCATCATGTTCTGTTATGCATTTTTGCGTCAACGTGCATTCGCATTTTTCGCATGTGACCCATACCGGAAGACTTTTCCTTCCACTGTCTTTTGTTTTCGAAGTCATTATAGGGAAAGTGAATTAACTAATCGATGTACTATAGTTGCGTTACGTGGATTAAATTCACTACATACAATTCTTTTCTAAGGCAATGCAAATCAATACAGTACCTTCCTGTAGAAACATAACCTATAAATTGCTGTGATCATAATTTACCATTGACTAGTGTAAGCAAACTGATATGTATGTTCATGTATATATATATATATATATTTGCACCTTAAATGTAACCGAAAAAAGATGATTTTCAGGTCAGAATTAGTATTAATATAATCTACGAACATTTGAAATCTCGTAGAAACACTACTGCGGAATACTACGAATCGAGGCACGTGTATGTGGGGTAGCTTATGCTATCTCGCGCCAGGACAATGATGCAATAAATATGGAAGAATGATAGACGCATAAATGAATTTGCGTCAAAACACGATAGTAATGAATTAATATATGAAGTGGGACAAGAATTATTTCTTGTATGATTAAAATCGTACTTAATTCAGTTTTGAATATTTAAAAGCAACGGTTAATCGAACATCAATCGCATATCGATTCTGCGGTACCTGCGCGTTAGACAAGCTGTTAGGTAAACATGCCCCGGATCTAAAATGCGTGTGTTAACTATTGATGTACTCGAAATACTGATTTATCGGGAACAATTACAACAATTATGAAAACAATTATTACGATAGGTAATAATATTTAGAATACTTTGTTATATTAATGGTTACTTGAAATATTTTCAATTACAGAAACTTTGTATTAAGATAATAATGCTGATAGCAGATGAACAGCGTCGTCGTAATCATTTTGGTGAAATGACAAGCCGTTTATCAAGGATGACGATTTTACTCTATTTATATCGATTATGACAATGACGATGTTTACAGATACCGTGTAAAAAATAAATTCTGTGTTTGGCGATGATGAGATTTTGGACACAATGGAGAGAAGGACATGAAGACACTGGAACCAGCTTAGCAGCATACCGAGCATTCCTAATATTTCATTTGATTATGGACGACAACAGTAGAGTCTCGGTTATTCGAACTAATTATGATAATGAAGCAGTTAGTTACTGAATTTTTAACGAACCATTTACACATGCAACATATTTGCGTAATGGAGGATTTCGACATTATAGCCACAGATGACAGACAATTTAACAATTCTACAATTTCAATTGTTGTACTAATAATATTAATAGGGAATAAGATTCGCGTGACGATAATGTGAATGATTGCAGGCGCAGTGGAAAAAGGATCCCGGTAAAAGAAAAGCCTGGGCCAAGAAGCTCAGAGGTCTTCAGGTACTAACGGATAATTGACAATGGAATCGTTACCGGGCGGTAGCTGATTTATGAGACGGGTACACATCGTTAGGTGATACGATTGAGCGAAAAAGGAAGGGCGAGACAGCGAAAAGGGAGAACCGACGTAGGGAGATGAAAGTCGGACGGGGCCTGGAATGTTGACGTTTGCAATGGAGGCAAGGATGGATCAGGTTCGGCGGGGCATGAAATCAGCATGATCGGGCCGGCCGCAACGCGCGTCGGCGATCGTTGGGCAGAGCAAGAGGCAAAAGACCCACCCGATGGATGGACGGACGGGCCAGTCCGTGACGAAGCGGGCCGACGTTCCCGTACCAAACGAGATTAATAGAGATCCGCCTGTCAGCCGGACGCCTCACCATCTGAGCGAGATCCAGCGGCTTCCAGACGGCCAGTCTTCTCGCAGATCGCAACCTGCGTGGGCAACTACCGATCGTGATCGATCAAACCCGTGCGTCTCCACTGCTGCGTAACGCACGGATCATAGTAGAAGCGCGAGTCCACGATTATCCCGTGCACCACGAGTCAATCTAGTCATCCAGGGATCCGATCAATCGGCCGCTGTGAACGATCCAACCCTCTTGTTCTTCGGAAAGCAATCCGCGTTCGCCGCAACTCGTACTGATGCGAATAAGAATCACGAGGGGTCGGTGGGCCGTATTCGGTGGCTTCACCCTAGTTTGCCTGGCCAACCTACGACTAGGTAAACATATCAACTCATTCGCACGCTTTCCACATCCCGTCTTCAAGGGAGTGATAGTATAGAGTGATAGATTGCGTCAGTAAGTTACGCAATCCTTCTTCGAAGTTGCGTTAGCCCTGCGCGGAACCCGGTGGTTGGAGGATTTTGACTGACCCTCTTGTTACAGCGATCGCCGACAAGGATTCAGAGGGAAGGGTACGCAGGGAAGAGATCCGGCAACATGTATGCTGCGCGAAACACGAGAAAATGATCGACGTTGGATACGGTAAGCGACTCGCGAGGTGTCCTTCCTGATCGTGGCTCCCAGAGACTTCAGTGTAATTCGGAGGTGTGATAGGTCTAGCTTTAGGGGAGTCCTTCGAACGTGGATTCTATCGGCTTCCACGAATTAGAGGGTTGAAAGGCGTAGCTTTCGGGGAGTCCTTGGGACGTGACATCTGTCGGCTCCAACGGTGTGGAGGGTTGATAGATCTAGCTTTAAAAGACTAGTACTTAGTACTCGGAGAGTCGTGAGGAGTCCTTCCTGGTGTGGCTCTCGTTTCAATGAAGTTTGAAGGGTCGATAGGTCTAGGTTTAAAAGCCCAGGTAGTACACGGTGGGGTAGCAAGCCGTAGATCCATCGTCCTACTAAATTTCAATGAAATCGGAGTCACCGAGGGCAGCAGCTGGTAGCAGTGTGCGTTCACCGACGGTGGAAAAAGAAGAAAGAGCATGGTTGCGTAATTTTAGCGAGCTGGCTGAGTGGAAACCGCGTTCCCTCGTTTCTCATACCGGCGCCCCATGTTCTACGAGCAGTAAACGCCGGTGGCCTTGCCGCTAGATCCGATCCGGCGAATTAGTATCGGGTGTTGAATCAATTGACGCCGATCGAAAGAGGATGGAGCGTCCGGTGGTCGCCGTCACCGGTGTCGCATTCCCGTCAGTCGAACCCGTGATTTCCTATATACACCAGACGCATTCGCAGTTGCACCGACCAGCTAACCGAAAATAATTAAATCGTTCTGAAATCAGTTGGAGCAGGCTTTCTTACGGGTTTTGCAGGGAGTGAAAACGGTGGGAACGGGCAGAGCCGATCAATCTCGTTCGCGATTCGATTCGATTCGCCGTCCCATAGAGATCAATTAGCGCGGCCGATCAAAGGGACACGGTTCGTGGAATGACGATCACAGCGATCGAGAAGGAATCAGCGATTCGCCGAAGCAAACCGTTCCGCGAAACGGAATAACCGCCCTTCGTTAATCAATCGTCAATTAAGCGAGTATGACCGACGCATCTGGTACAATAATGCTCTCCGGGTGCATTCCATAGTGGTTTAGTTTGCACGGCCGTGACAGGATGAACGCCGATGAACGCCATTTATAAGTAGAAACGCGGAAAGGCGAGGGTGTGTGAAAACAGCGGGACATGTAACGTGAATCACAAACTCGGAGTCTTGGCATTCCACTTGTCCCACGCGCTCGGGCCAAAAATAGCATCGGTTACACCTATAGGCACCCTCTTCTTCTTATGTCTTCTGTCAACGTTCAACCGCGCGATACAAACCCGTAAATTTCGCGCGGCGATTACCGGCGGCGCCAACCGATTTACACGCGTCACATTCCTTCGATGCTGCTGCAACAAACACGCGAGCGAGCGAGCGAACGGGCCAGCTTCGAAAACATTTCATTGAACTTCGCCCCGCGGTGCGACACCCTACAAATAACCGATCCCGTCGCGTTCCAGGAATATCGGGGGAGGTGATCCAAATCAACGCCGGACACTGCCGCAAGCTCTGTCCGAGGCATACTCTGGACGATCCTGGGGACGCCAGCCGACCCGTGGTTCAGGTAAACTTTAGCTAGCCAAGGTAGTTTTTGATCGGTGGAGGCTTGGACCATTTCGGCGGGACCCCCTCCTCGTAAGAATCCGAAATCTTTAGAGATAGAAAAGGAAGAAGTGAAAATCCTACATATAATATTTTGGCTACGGATCTCTATTAATTTTCGCGATATGAATTAATATCTCAAAAATTAATCGCAAGATTCGCAGTTCAGATTTTATATGTATATATGATTTTTCATTTTGGTGCCCCTTATGAAGGCAACCGGACGCGCGACCGTCCATTTACTATATTTCAATTCGTCGCTCCTAATGTAAAGTGTACAAATATTACAAAGTTGTTCACATCGATCTATAATTTTAGAATGCAACGTAATGCAAAGTAATTGAAATAATACGGCTTGAAATTGGATCATACATATAGAGAGATAGAAAGCTCAGAATTCCACAATCCGGAAGGTCTTCGACTTCTGAAGACTTGGCAGAGCACTTGGCACAAGTCTAGTGGTTGTTCACATTATAGTAATGGGAGGTAATGCCGTGCTGTGCTAGGTCTGGGTTAAATCATTCAACGAATAATCGCAGTAAAACAAAAGGCTGGGGTCGCATATTCATCGCAAATTGCTCTTGACAATAGCTATCAAACTGATAAGGGGACAACAAATAGGTAAAAATGGCTGCCTCAGCAAGGGTTTTACAATGATTCGACTGTGGATTAGACGCATCGCATATTAGACGCATATTCGAAAGAATATGCAATCGCTCGAAGCATCATCGAAGAGTTGGTTGATCGTCGCGGAGATCATTCGACGGGAATTTAGATCCAGAGCGACGTGAGTCATGCAGACGGGATGTACCAGGTGCAAGATCCAGTTGGCTCGTTTAAAGGACAAAAAGCTTACAAAAGTTTGTCGAACCGTGATCCGAGAAAAAGACGATGTCGACAAGATTTTGGCGTCCGAGGTTTCTCGGTGACGATCTCACGAAGGTCTTTCGATCACGATCGAGGCTGGCACTGGGGAGAGAGCGGAGATCGAAGGAGAAATTCCGACGGGAGCAAAGAAGGGGACTTCGAATTTGTGAAACGAAAAAGGACACCGCGCGCACGGCGGGTTACGTGTGCCAAGGGCTACGCGAAGGGCGAAAAAAAGCACGAACGTCATGTAGATTTATGACGCATGGGATCGACCAATCCGCCAGCTGGAATGCGGCCACGCCAGCATCGCGCGATCGTACGATCTTCGCGACTTTTACGGCGAGTGCACCCCGCGCAAGGCATCGCCGCCGCATCCTCCACACGATGATTATGCACATTTTACATTCTTCGCTCGACCGAAATTCGTCGGAGGACGGTGACCCACTCTCTAGATCGACTCAACATATACCGAAGGACCAAAGAGCTCTTAAGATCTTGCCTATAATAAGATTAATAGATCATCCGAACGTTCAAAACCAAAGAAATCAATAATGCAATAATGCATTGCCGATTTTAGATCTTTTACGCTGCAATGGTTAACATTATAGAGACTCTCCCCGGTAGAAAATGATCGAATCGACTATCGACGGACTTATGTCGTGTTGAAGAAGATTTGAATTTCAAAGAGATACCAGCCGAGATAAGATCGGCACGACTAACACCAGCAGCCTTGTCGATAGCTAACGGAAGATCAATCATCCACCGACTAGACGAGCGGGCTACTACTAGATTCGCGATGACTAGAGCACTTTTGCCGACCCGGTGTGGTGTGCTATTTTGGTCACGTGATGCAACCGGATCGGTGGTTTACGATCTTGCAGCACCCACGCCGCGGGAGGGAAACAAGCTGCGCGATGCAAGGAACGTTTTCTGCACGCGATATGCAGACCGGAGAGGATGTGTTTTGCGTCCTTGGAAGGTCGTGTCGTGCCGGGTCACCGATCCGGCGCCGGCCTGGCCAGCTACTAAATCCCGAATTGTGTTCCTGGGACCCGTCGAGAGGATGGATGATGCCGGCGAACAGAATTTATTAGAAAATATTCTTAGCCAGAAATACCATGGTGAGGATCCGAGGTCCTGCACGGAGAAAGATAACGGTCGGTTATCCCGCAGCGAGGATAATTAAATGGCCCGCGTGTCGCGAACGAAATCAAGTACCAAAGAGGATCCTAACAAGAGATAACATGCCTCGCGATTATTATAAATTCCCGGCGGACATTGCAAATCAACGGAGAAATGCAGCCAATTTCTGCGTAACCCTCTTTTTTCCACCGCTTCTGCGGACCTTTTCTTTCCCCTTATTTTTCCTAACGATCTTTATTCTAGAGATGCTCCGAAGAGGCCCATTGTCGTCCCAGGGCCGCGAAGATGGAGAGGGTCACCACGATCCAAGGTGTCCGGGTGATAGAGGTCGTGGAAGCATGCGAATGCACACCGGACACGTCCTGCAGACGGGAATCTATGACGCATTTAGTGCATTCTGGTACACCTCATCAAGCTACGATAGACGTTGGCGTGTGTATGGGTCGCTGTGATAAAGGTACTTTCTGTGTCTTTACGTGTGAGTTTAGCTTCTTGGTAATTAAATCTTGGTAAATTTCTCCGAAGATCTCGGGTGCAAACCAATGAGGAACAGCACGGTTAGCATCAAGGGGCCCAACGGTACGTAGAAGACTTCGTTCTACCTCGATGTCTCGGCACCAATCCTTTTCAAAGAGGATACCTAAAAATGATTAGTTTTCAAATCCATTTGAAGAAGATCGGATTAATTGACTGAAACCTGTTCACATTAGGGGACGAAGTATACCAGATGATTGAGAAGTGCGGCTGTGCCGGATCCTGTCACAAGATGGACCATATGGAGACCGTTCTGGACTTCAGCGAGGTTGCAATCAAAGACGGCACGAACACGACCGACGTCAGGCCTGTCATCCGGGTAAACTATTCTCATTCCTATAAAACGGTATTAGTTTCAGTGATCCACAGTCTCTGATTCTTACAGCAAATTAACGTAGGTCAGTGCGTCGGATCTTGTCCGGGTAACGGAACGGAAATGTGTTTGCTGCGGGAGAAGAAGGAGCCGTCGAGATGCTTAGCTAGTTTGTACAGGAAGCAGAACACCTGCACGCCCGCTAGATTCAAAGTTCACGAGTACAGGTACTTAAGAGTCTCTCGTTTGATTCAACTAGAAGATGAGTCGAATAAGCGTACGTCTACATCGCTTCTGGCTCGACTCGTCGAGGAGATTGTAGGGTAATGCGTTCACGTTGGTCGTTTTCAGGACTCGTCGGGGATCGAAGAGGGAGATAATTCAAATCACTCAGTGCGCTTGCGTTTAGCGAGTACGTAGAGGAACGAGGAGATCCAGAAAGTCACCGGAGCAAACAACGAATCGATTCCGCTTGACTGCGAACCGCGAGCTACCGTTTCGATGTTCCTATATGCACCGTGTACTGGTATGATTAATAAACGTACGATGACTTTGTAAAAGAATCGTCAATGGCAATCACCCAATCGTCTCTCGGCATATCCGAGCGAATCCGAGCTTCCTGGATCGCAGAGCCTTTTTATAGGAATAAGAAGTAAGAGAATTCGATTTGGTAAGCCGCGAAGACAACGCGAGGAACTGATCCCGTACAAAAGACGCGCCGCCAATTTGCTTCTAGCCAATTTTGTAGTTACAGCGACTCGGTCTCCGGCTGATTCGTCGTTCTCATTCCGTGTGCTCCGCCCGTACGAAAGTAAATGCAACAAAAAGAACGAGGTCGTCGTCGAGAGCTCGATCTTCGGATCACGCGCACAGCGTGGGCGAGAAATACCGACTGTGACACCCTCCTCGCCGATCCGTCATCGTCCACTTAGGAAAACAACCGATTATTCGCGACATCGAAATATCGCCAGGCGGGGCCACATAACTCGCCACTTACGAATCCCACGGAATTTAGGAAGCGTGAGCTTTTTTTAATAGCCCCGTCGCGGTGTCATCATCGCCTTCAAAAGGTATCGCGCGCCGGTGGCCCTCCTCTTCCGCTTCTGTTCGCTACGGAGTGTCCTGAACGATCCCTGAAATCAGTCAGCTTATTGGTTAGTCTATACTTGACAAAACGTTCAATATAGCGATGATCTGTCCTAAGCAAAACTTAATAGGCTTACGGATACAACTACGGCGATAACTTGGAGCGATATGGGTTCACTGTTAAACCTCCATGATTTGCAATGTCTCTTTTAACTATGCGAATATAATAAACGTTAATCGAAGAAAACGGTTGTCTGTAAATAGTGACCGTTGCAGGACCAAAAAGGGTTCATTTAGAAGGAGTTTCCTGCATCCCCGTGTCAAGACAGACCCAGTCGGCCGGAGGGTTGACTGCCGTGTGATCGTAAGGTGATGCGTGTACCACCTCCTTGAGGGAGGAGACCGCCGCGCGTCAACTCCCGTGTCTCGTGCGAGAAGCCGATGTCGCTGCGGGGAGCAACGCGAGGGAGGCAACTCCCGGCATAGCATAAAGGTGACTCCTCGCAGCGAAGACCTCCCATATGCTACTTAGCGTCCAGTTCGGTTCGGCAAACCTCCTGTCCGCCAGCGGAGAGAAGGTGTCCGCTCTCTCCTTCCTCGCGAGAACGCAGTTTCTTTCGCCCCGTCGCGCGAGAACAATCGCCGTTGCCTCTACGTGAGTTGTTCGGTGGATGCACGTTGTGGTCGATGTACTAATTGCCGACAGAGTTATCGAGAGTACCACGAGTCCTTGTCTGCAAGGAGATCGAAGATAGCAGTCGTTGAAAAAAGAACGACAGAAGAGCGCGATGACGAGGACCGTGTCGTACCTTTTCCTGGGGTTGCTGCTGCTGCTGCTGCTACTGTCGAGGACCCTAGACGCTCATGGGGACTACGATGTCAACGTAGAAGAGTCGAAGAGCTCCTGGTCTCTGGCTGACCTGGACCAAGGCGGGGACCACGATGCTATCCGGGACAAGGCTCTGGAGAAGCTGCAACAGGTCCGTGATCAGAATGGGACATAGTGGCCGAAGAGACAGCTCATCGGTGAGATCGTTACAGGTCCTCGGGATCCGCGGCCATGCTGAGAAAACGGGTCGTCGCAAGGTGCCCCCGCAGTTTATGATGGAGTTGTACAACAACGTAGCCGATTCGAGCGGTGTCACGCGCGGTAGGAATCCGTACAATGCCAAGGTCGTCCGCAGCTTCATCGAAAGAGGTACACTACTGATGATGCTTCTTCAGGGCGACACGAATATCCTGACTGCAACGTACATTTCCCGGCAGATACGTCGATGTCGAGATTCTACTTCTTCAACATCACGGGGTTGGAGGTGAACGAATCTGTTCTAGAAGCGGAGCTGCATCTGTACCGGAAGAGAACGACGGCGAAGACCGCGCATCCTTCCACGTTAGCATCTGCCTACTATCAGGTGAATATCGATGAAAGATAAGGTGAGTGTTCTTGGGAATGATTAATTGGTCCGTTTCTTCAGATAAGGGTGTACCAAGTTCTGGACGAGAGGAGCCTGGATGTTCCGGACCAGCACAGAATCCTGAACGTTCGATACGTCGGGGCGCACGCCTCCGGCTGGCAGGTGAGCTTCGTCGACCCTAGAAGATAGAGCACGTGTGTCGGACAGAGATTGAAACGGTTCTTCTTCAGATTTTCAACGTGAAGCAAGCAGTGCTCGCATGGCTCACCGGCGAGCCCAACCTCGGGCTTCTGGTGACCGCGTCCACCCTATTCGAGGACCAAGTGGACGTGGAATTTTCTCGTCGCAACGAGTACCATCACAGCAAGCAGCCAATCTTGGTGTTATTCGATGACGACGGCCGAAGCGATCAGGGCAATAAGATGATCCCCCGCTATTACGCGTACGGGAACAACGAGGTCGAGGGCGACGTGACGTACGACGAAGAGGACGAGAAGATTAATCTGAAGAACGAGTATAACGACAATAGCCTACGGAAGGGTCAGCCAGAGGAGGCCAGATGGGAGGGCGGAGACAGATCAGAGTTCTTCCAGAGGCAGAAGAGAACGCAGAATGAAGACTCGAGAAGTCCCGGCGAACAGAAAGCTCCCGGTCGTCGTCGCAGAGAAACGTCCTTGAGCGACGGTTACGAGGATCCGTTCTCCAACGACACGCTGTTCATCTCGATGGACATCTATAGAAGAGCCATGCGCAGGGCTGGATTGGCTCACCGGAGATCCAGGCTTCACCTGAAGAACCGCCGCGAGAGACGGTCCACGAAGAGTCACGCGTCCGTACAGCAGAACGTCACCGACTGCTCGAGGCACGAGCTCTACGTGGACTTCAAGGAGATCGGGCTGTCTTCGTCGATTATAGCTCCCGTGGGCTACTCAGCCTACCACTGCAAGGGCGTCTGCGAGTCGCCTCTCAGCCAGGATCAGCAGCCGACGAACCACGCGACCATCCAGGGCATCGTGCACAAGATGGGCCTGGCCAAGGATGTCGAGCGACCTTGCTGCGTGCCCACCAAGCTCCTCGGCACCACCATCCTCTTCTTCGACGACAACGAGAACGTCATACTGAAGGTCTATCAGGACATGATTGCGGATCGCTGCGGTTGCCGTTAAAGATGGAAGCTTCGAGGATGACAGAGGGTATCGAGAATGAATGACTGAGTGAAAGATGGAGTGCGTGCGTACCTGTGTGTGTGTGTGTGTGTGTGTAGTGGCGACGTAAAAGCGATTGGTACGAGAGTCATTCCCAGAAAGTCGCCTCGTGATCGTCGTCTCAATCAATTCTAAACCCCGACTTTGTACATAAGAACATTCCTGAATTCGCGCGCGGTCATACGTATCCACGATTGGCGCGCGTCCCAAACGTATCTTGTATTTTCGTTAAATTATTACTATAACCACACGCAACGAGTCTGCCGGAAACTGTATATAATGCTGTATCTTAGACGTTAGAGTTATTTATATTTTAATTACGATTGAATAAAAACGGATATTTAAGCGACGCCTCTTTCATTTTCAATTGACAACGACGCTTCATACGCAAGCGACGATTAAAGATGAATAGAGGCCATCTGAAGCGATTTATCTCCCGTACCCTCCTCAGAAATACTTGCACAAGAGGCTCTCAGACAACATTATTAACGCTTGTTGCTGTAAGCAAGGTTGCACCCCACCACAGGGTTGTATTAATAAAGTAACAAACTATGCGGTTGATTGTTCGAGGCAGGCGAACGGATCCGGCGCAGTGTTTCTGGCGAACGCGTTGGTAAATTTTAAGGGTCAATAAAAATGAGCGTGACAGTAACAGTGGCCAGAGACGATGACTTTGGCGCCGCTGGATGCAGAGAGGCAGTCGCGGAATGTCACTGCTACCGGTGTTAAGTGCTACCACTTTCACCCCCTTCCGCCTCCCTCGTGAGTAAATAAACGAATTAACTTGGCCCGAGGAACTCCAAATTTCTCTTCAGCTTCTTCTCGACCAACGCCGTTTCATTTCACTGCTGGCGTATCCGAGGAGATAAACAAATTAGTTTGACGACCCTGCCTTGGAATTCCCTACTATTCGCAGGACGATCACTTAGCAGGGAGCCTACGGGAGGCGAATCCTACGAAATTGCAGGTCGATTAGCTGATATCAGTCAAGATTGACCGTATCGACGTCTTCCTGTTTTCTCGTTAGCCACCGACTGGCGCGGTACACGCAAATAAATTCCCACCCACGCGAGCCCAAACCACAGGCCAGGTTAATTTGTCCCCAGGAATCATTTTTGCTTTCTGATCCTCGCGGCTGTCCACGATTTCCGTTTTCCACACTCCGAGGATTGATTTATCGATCCGAAACCGTAATAACTACAATTATTCTGTTTTGGTTTTCCGTTTTTTATCGAAATGTGTCTGTACAGATGAGAAGATGGCTTAACAGAACGGTACAGTTTCTATAATTCTCGTAGGCAAAGCAACAAAATAGACGAAGACTGGTGGGAGGAAACTCGCGAACGAGAAAACCCATGGACCGGTAAATAAAGCGACGAAGGAGGATACAAACCGTGGCGCTTTCGATACGAGGATTTGCATATTTGCGCGGCGAGCGGAGCGTTCGCGTGCCATCGCGCTGCATTCCGTGCGCGTGCATCTTCGGTTATATTTAATCCGCGGTGGGTGTATTTTCGAATCCGCCTGACTAAAAATAACCGGAATACGTCCCATTGCATTCCACCGCTTTATTTAGATCCCTCGCGTATCGTAACACGCGTAGTTCGCAACCCGACAGGTTCGCGCGTTGTGAGCAACAACATATTCGATCGTTTACATAATTATGGGCCGAGATTCCTCGAGGATTCTCGTGGCGAACGACCTCAAACTATCATTCAATTACACGCGTTTCATCTGTATAGAGCAATCTAGAAGAGTCTCTTCAGAACTCTGGAGAAAATGTAGGTTCTCAAAAAATCTCTAATTCCATCTCCTTTTGCGGTAATTCATGGAACAGTCAACCATCTTCTGGCTATATATATATATATATATATACATAATATATAACGCGGACGTTAAAAAATCGCCGTTGTCAGAGGTGGTAACGGTTAAGCCGCCAAAGGGTCAGAAATGTTAAACGTGGGAGGATTACGTCAAAGAAGAGAGATTAGACCGCGGCAGAAAAACATAGAGGTACGGTGTAAAACAGAAGGGGGAAGGGCTGAAAGCCCCAGAGTTGCCGCCTAAGTAAGTAAGAAACTCTAAACCGTGAACTGTACGGTCTGCACAATGACGTAGTGTTCCGTCATTCGACGCGCTACCTCTCCAGCAGCCTCTCCTCTACCACCAGCTGGCCATTATAGTGGGACAGAACACTTCACCGGTTCACAACTATACATATAGCGGTAGGGCTGTGAACGGTGCGTGCCTCGTGGCCTCGTGTGCGATACCTCTTCCTTCCTTCTCGCGTCCTTTTTGCTCGCGCGAAAGCCTTACCGCGCTCGTTATCTCTCTTCTTCTGTTGTCGCTCGCTTTCCCGCCGCTGTACCAGTCTCGCCGTTTTCTGCGCGTAAACAACCAAAGGCCAAAGACACCGGAGCGGAGCGATGTCCTTAAATCCTACGAATTGTAATTGACGAGTAAGTTTCCCGCAAAGATGGAACGACGACCCAGTGTGCCACTGACGGGAGAGTCGCCGAAGATAGGAAGAAACCGTTGTTACCTTTGAGACAAAAAGATTCAGGTTGTTATCGAGGTCCGGGTCGAATTATGACAAACGTGCGTGGCGATCGACCCTTACAATCATGAAAGCTTCCGCTTTAATCTGCTGGATCTTTGCCTTCCGATCCATTCTGGTCACCACTGGAGTACACAAGAGTCATCACGTGAGTACAGAGCACACGTGACTACTTCTTTCCTAAAATGTACAAGTTTGATAGTTACGAGCCTTGGATTTTGGTCATTAATGAATTGCGGTAAAGTTTAAATTTTCGAGCTAGAAGCGGAAATTCCAGTGGCTGCTACGCCATTGAATAGTAATCCAGCTCGCGGCGCACGCTTCCCAGAAGTAGAAACGTTCCCGGATCCGCCAAGCGTATCCCATTCCGTTCCATTCCGCTCGTGCACTGCTGCGTCCCTTTACCTGTTGTGATCCACGAGCCAAACACGGGGCCCTGTTTGATCTTATGCCGACCGGCTGCCTTCCTCGGAAGCGAATCCCTCGAGTCCTCCTGCATCCAACTATGGAGCTACAATGCATCGATTCAAACTTACGAATACAGTTGTAGCGACCGCTACCTCCGTTCCCTGCCGGTAGATGGATACCTTTCTCGCAAGTCCTCTGAGCGTTCCCGATTTGTATATATACCAACTCATTAGGATTCCTCTACATAGTATTCCCCAGAACTCACAAATTTTATAATTTAAATCTGTATCCTTTACCATTTGTCTTCCAGTAAAGATATAGGGGTTGATAAGCAAAAATGAAATTCATTCCATTTAATGCTATGGACTAGTTAGTGGTAGGTTTGTCGTCTCCCTGAAAAAACAACAAAGTTGTTAATTTATTCCAACAGCTGAACGACGTAGAAACAAGACACAACCTAAACAATCTCGTTGAAGAATACTCAGGGTCAAGACTTCGTTCCTCCTGGGTGACCGTCACACTCGAGGACAAGCAGAACGGCGGACTGAAGAAGGTGGTACCGCTTCCCACGAGGCATGCAAAACACCGGAAACGACGTCGCTGCCGAAATCGATCGAGCTGTTCAAGGGGCAAACTGTTGTTTCCTTTCCGAAACGAGACCAAGAACAACGCAGTTTTGGAAAATGAGGAGGACCATGTTGCTGCTGGTGCGACCGATCAGATACAGGTGATTAGCTTTATCTTGAAAGTGTCTTTTAAGTTTACTATAGTATCCTCATTGCCATTCGTTGATCAGTACGTGAATAACGAGGACTACGACGGGAGGGGTTCTGAAGAGAAGGGTGGCTTCAGCCTGGAGAAAAACGTGAGCTCGGCGTCGATGGATTCTTTCGGGGAGCGTGGTCTTCTAGAGATTGAGTTCCAGGATACCGGCCTACCTTTCTGGCTGGAAGACTGGTTGAAGAAGGATAGAACGAACGAGACCGACGATTACGGGGATGAAATGGCTAGCCCATTGGCCATTTACGCGTCCTTCGAGGATCAAACGGCATTTCACGAAGGTCTGGGCATTTTATTAGCTAGACTGCTTCAAAGTCTACGGAACGCTTCCATCGTGGAAGGCCGGGATATCTTCAAGGAGTTGAATTTCGTAAACGAAACGAGCGAGGACCCATGCCAGAAGTGGTTGAACAGCAGGGACAAGATCGAGAAGGTCTTCTTAGGTAAGCCGAACAGGAGAAAGATCCGGGACCTATTGTTGCTGGTTCCACGAACGCTGGTGATTCCCGGTTATTGCAGGTGGCCTCACTTCGTTGCCTGCCTGCCCTTGTCGGTATCCCAGCAATATCTTTTACGACGACAAAATTTGGGACGAGCCGCAGAGAAGGTACTTCAGGTGGCGAGATGTAAGCGGCAGTTCTCAAAGACTCGACGTCTATAAGCCTGGAGCAGCATATTGTGTACGTTCGCTGCTCACGCAAGGGAGCGAAAGTGCGGCTGCTCAGCATTGCTGTTATGATGACAAGAGGAGACTCCTGACTCGTGGTTCCGGAGCTGGGACCACCAACTTCGTCAGCCCAGAGATATCCATTGTTCTGCACGAAAGGATCGACGTGCTGCCTTGGAGACTGTGTAAAGGAGACTTCTCGAGGTACCTGAAACAAGAACCGCGTCAGAATTATGATCTTCGAAAGAGTTCTAAAGTTATCATTTATAATTAGGTATAATCGAGTCAGACCTCCGAACAATGATAACCAATGCGAACCGAACCCCGATGACGAAGAGTATCAACGGCAAATCGACGACACCAAGTATTATTAGTTGTTCACACTAATAACACCGCAAGCTGTATATACATAGTTTGGGCGTCTAAAGTAACTTTGTGTAATAAATGTACTGTTTCTAACTCGGTGGTTATCTTACTTCAGCATTCTCTTCATCTCCTTAGATCCCTAAGATTTAAATCCCAAGAGCGAGACGCTTGAAAAGTCGCGCGCTTGAGAGCTTGATAAATTCGGAACCGGTTTACTGCGTGGCGGGTTTGGTTCGCAAGGTTTCCAGTCTCGTTTCTCGCGGTTCATACAATGCCGCAGAGGGGAGGTGAACGCAAAGACGAGCAGTGAATTCGATTCAACGGCGCGTGGCAGGGCGGTCTGTTGTTATGGTTACTGGCTGCAAACATACTTTGCGCGAACCATTTCGTTCCTGTCCCTGGACTGAACAACTAGGCAGTTATGGACTGGGCCGCGGATTTGGAGATCACTTCAAAGAAGGTATAGCTTCACCAGAAGTGCAGTATTGCCTCGGTAACTGTCACTACAGGGTAGGATTTTCCACACCTTCCAAACGCTTGGAAAGATAGAGTAAAGAATGCTGAGGCAGAATAATATAGGGCCCCTCTCTGAGTTAGCAGGGGTCCAAGGACCCAGCAGGAGATGTGTTTTGGAAGACAAAACCGCTCTGCGGGAGATTAGCTTAACTAGTCTCAACAGGTGGGGATAAAACGCGACGGTTATCGAGACATTACTGTAGTTTTTACTTCACCCTTGTCGCTCGACACCTCAGACCTACGGAAAAATTATTTTAATATTCCGCTGGAATTGCAGGTAGCATAGATATAACATTTCTTCATGGCTATTTTATTTGTAGCTGTTACCCCGGCTTGGCAGACGCTCAACGCAGCAAAACATTACGCAGGAAGATAGTAAGTCGGACGATGATCTTTTGGAGAGTCCTATATCTATAACCGCTGGCAGATCGACGCAACCACCTGTGGCACCTCCTCGCACCAGAAAAACGGGATGGGGAGACGAATTGAAGAGCGGCAGGTGGTGGCATTACAGTTTTCTATTTTCTGAAAGAATCATTTATTGTTTTACTATATTTCTCCCATTCTTTTAATTTTTTTTAATAGAGCTCGGGGGACGTCTAGCATAATTGAACAGTGAGTATAATGTGTAGTTTTAAGAAATCAGACAACCATGGTGACTGATAGACTGTTTATTAGGGAACGAAGTCGGGGACTTGAGAAGGACCCTGCAGACGGTGAGAATTTTTTAATCGCAGTCATTGGTCTTTTGATTCTAGAAATATATAATGTATATATACACACATACAGGTTGTCCTAGACCATTCGTCGACCTCCATTTTAATAGGAGTGGACGAGTGATCTAGGCCGCTTTATCTAT